>CM047903.1:17086736-17388621 GCA_026229545.1 Pistacia atlantica | reverse complement strand
GAAATGAGTTGATGAATTTATGAATGAGTTCAATGTTGTTTTACAAAGGAATTTCCACCATGAGAAGGGTGGATTGTGTTGATAAATTTTGGTAGAAGTATGGATAGAATTAGAAGAATTTGAGAGGAATATTTGAAGTGTGTTTTCTTTGCAGGATGTGTGATGATTTAAAGGAGTTGAACTCCAATTTTGGATGGTTAAGAAAGAAGTATAATTAAAGTTAGAATAGAGTTTATGTATGCACACATATTGTTTGATGAAATGCTAAAAGAAGCATGAGTAGAAGTAGAGAACCTTACTTTATGCAACATAGCATATTTGCATTTCATGAATGCATATAAGAAAGATTTTAGGCATGAGCCATCCATATGCATATGTTTAATTGAGTAATCACATAAGAAAGAAATATGAGAAATGAGAAAGAAACACTCTAAGAATAGAGATAAAGAAAAGAACCAATTCTCTTAGAATAAAGAGAAAGAAAGAATTAGCACTGGAGAATAAAATGAATATTAAGTGCTACAAAAAAGAAAAGAAAAGAAAATAGGTTGTGCGATGGGGAACTAGTGAGTGTAGAGTTTCCCGCATGTAAACCACCATGAGAGAGAGCGGTCTCCGCCGTGAGAGAGCGGAATGAGAATGAGAAAAAGAATTTGTATAGCCGTGAGAATACATGCGGATGAGAGCTATACACGAGAGAGAGTACACTCACATGGTCAAGGGTTCCGAATCCATGCATCGACCAAGACCGGCAAAGAATAAGAATAAGAAAGAATAAGACTAAAAATAAGAGAAGAATAGAAAGAAAAGAAAAGAAAGAAAATGCATTGTTATGCTTTAGTGTCTCATCCATGCATGGTTATGATATTCTCCATGGGTGATGAGAATAGAAAGAAAGAAAAGAATAGTGAGAACTAGAAGTAGAGAAAGAACAAGAGAGATTGAATTAGAGAAAGTGACAAGAGTACGAACAGAATTGATGAGTAATGCACGGGGATTATAGAGTAGAAGATTTACTTACTGAGCATCTTTGTGCTCACTCCATTGTTTTCTATGTTTTACAGGACATAGGTGAGGCGTGGTCGGATGGACGTCGGCAAGTGGGGAGACTTGGTTGCATTGTCCACTGTTTTTGAGAGTCTTTTTGTACAAATGATGTTATACTATGTAAAGAATGTATTTATTAAGTAAAGAAAATTTTTGGGCCCAAGAGCTTTGATAAATATACTTGTCTTTTTATTAATATATTTTACGAATATTATAGTAGAAAGAAGTTGTTACAATGGCGCATTTTATTGGAAGCTACACGGTCAGAACATGGGACATCCTGGCATATTCGACCAAGGCCCATTGAGAGAGCTTCACATCCATCCACTGCTACGTCGCCACTCGTGTCAGATTACAAAGTATGAGAGATCAACTGACCTGAGTGAGTGATGAGGTGTCTTGGATGCAGCATGTCAGACTTGGGCCACCGATCAGATGACTTATTTAGCAGCATGTTGGCAGACTATGCAGGGGATTCAACATTTCCACCTTACTCAGGTCGGGGCTGATAGTACTCAGCCTCAGTTTTAGTTTCTGATGTACCTTGGCCATTTTGAGTGTGATATGCCAGATGATATGCTGGATGAGCAGCAAAGTGATGAGGAGCATGATGATGAGGTATAGGATGATGAGGAGTGAGACGAGGAGTGTCCGGGATCCGAAGGATGTGGACCGTTGTTGTTTCCTTTGTTTTTGTCTTTCTTATGTTGTGTGCATGCTTTTGTTTTGTTGATGACATTTTTAGTGTTTTGATTTTCATTTTCTAGTTGATTAAGTATCGATCTTTATCGAGTATGTGTTTAACAAGAATGTGGTTTCGACTTCAAGGATACCATGTTGTTTCTTTTGTTGGTAGATATTTGAGTCCACTACAAGATGGACTCTTGGTGCTACATTGCGATCGCATTTTGCAATGCTTTCACGTTGGTAATTAATTCTTTCCCATAACCTCCTAATTGCTTTGACTGCAACATTGGGTACAATGTAGGATTTAGGTTGGGGGTGGGGACTTGTGTCAATTTATTCGTAGGAGTTTTGGGATGTTTGTTTCGTTTTATTGTTGTTCTAGCTCAATATATTTGTCTATGATAGTAAGTAATTCAATAACATGAAGCGTTGAAAATAATGAAAATTTTGCTTTAGTCTAGAAATTATTTTGAATGTTAGTTTTACTGTAATTTGAAACTCTCATGAATTGGTGTTAGAGTAGGTGTGATGAGAATGGAAAATGTCATATTTACCCCCTTAATGTCTAGTATTTTATACTTATTTGTTGCCTAAATGTACTCATTATTATTCTATTTTGATTTAGGATGCAAAGGGAGGAGTTAAATGCAAAACGGAACTAATTAGGTGAATTCGGACAGTTTTGACAGTGCTTCGTAATCTGGGCATAACTCTCTCATCCAAGCTCCGATTTAGATGATTCAAAATTCTGTGGAACCCTAAGAAAGAGATCTACAATTTCATGTTTTGATTTTGAGAGATACTCACTGCATCAAGGTTGTAATCGGGCTTGAAGTTGACGCATCTGCATTGGACGTTCTGGAACATTCTGCCTTGTCATGCAATTCAAATAGGAAGTTTGTTATTAGAATATTTGAAGACCTGTTGCACGAGAGTTACAGCTGGAAACACCACTTTCCTACTTTATTTTATGACTTTATTTTATTTTCAATTACTCAGATTAGGATAAAGGTTATCTTGCGATTTTAGAATATTCTTAGGAGATTTAGATTGAGTAGAATTAGAATTCGAATTAGATATTTTTAAAGGGAGATTAGATTAGGGAATACAAGAACACACATGCCTCTCTCTTCTCTCTCTGGTGGATTTTAGTTTTTCCTTGGAATTTTCGTGATGGCCATGAGTGGCTAGTTTTTAGAACTTGGTTGAAGGAAACAACACCTCGGAATCAATAAACTGTGAGATCAATCTGGTTTTTTTCTTTAAGTGTTCAATTTATGTTTGAGTATTGGATGTTCTTCTATGCATATTTTCATGATTGTTGTGTTAATTACAAGGAGGCCTACTAGTTTATTATTTGTTGCAATCTACTGCTAAGTTAAATATCAAATCCGTAATTGTTTGATCCCTTTAACTTGTGAAGCAATTAGGGTTTAAGAATTTGCTGCGCCAGGAATTATTAAGTCTTAAGATGAACATTCAACTAAATTAAATATAACCGCTTGAGTTTGTGTTGTTTAGCTTCATCGATCTCTCTAGGTCTTAAGGCTGCCACTAGATTAAATCTTTAGCGCTTGTCTAGGGTTGTTTAGTAGAAAGGTTAATTAGATCGCTTGTTTCTTAATTAATTACAACTAAGGAGAGATAGGAAAATAGTTCCAACGGTGAATTTCAGGGTATGAATTGATTTATTTTTGTATTGATGATCAGTTATACGATTCCAATGGTAGATGCTGACTTAGACCAAGGTTTGTTATTTTGATTGATTGATTAATTTGAATAGTTGTTTTCCTAAAATTGTTTCTGTTTAACTCAAAACCCCCTAGCCTTGTTCACGTGACATTAAACTCGGCTAGACACTCTTCGTGGGAATGATCCCTACCTACTCACATTACTACGTGTATTTTTAGGATTTTAATTTTGGGTGCCTACCACAGCACGCCAAGGTGCCTTAGAGCCAATCAATTATTGTAGAATTGACTCTTTGTAATAATGTTCATTGATCAATAAAAGACATTTTATTCTATATCTTGTAAATCATATATGTATGTATTGATATATGTCTTTAGGATGGTAGAACTATGACGAGGGTATCAACTGCTTCAAATCTTGATAGTAAAAACCCTATGATCACATATGGTGGCCATTCTAGAAATGTCCATAGCCCCAATATTATTCTGACCAAGGACACACATATTACGGTAAGGCTATCATAGTGTTGAACGACCTTATCGAAAGGCAGTGATTGATCTCACTTGTCAAGATTGTTTGCCGAAAACCTGGTGCAACACATGGGTGCTTGCTGTAGGCAAGTTCACTAGACTGACTCACCAGAGGATTCCATATAGATGGTAACCCCAATGTCTATGGAACAAACCCTCTAACAAATGGTAGTGCA
Organism: Pistacia atlantica; assembly: GCA_026229545.1. Classification (NCBI taxonomy): domain Eukaryota; kingdom Viridiplantae; phylum Streptophyta; class Magnoliopsida; order Sapindales; family Anacardiaceae; genus Pistacia; species Pistacia atlantica. The sequence continues at coordinate 17,384,489 of CM047903.1, read as the reverse complement.
TGTGATCCTTAGACTTGAGATCACCGGAGCGCCTTGTGCACCGATTGGTGTAGTTTGACACTAGCCCAACGTAGTTTTATTCAGAGCTGTCAATACGGTAGTGATTGGCTGCATCAAGGAGTGTATCGGGACTATAGTGGATCGACAGAGGATTCATCACTCCCGGGTACGGGAGAAGTTATCTCACTACGTAATTCAGTAAATAGAAATGACACTAAAGGTGTGGCCATAGTGGGATTCAGTTGTTGCTCAATCCAATTTATTATTTTGGTCATTGGTCTAGTAACTAAATTTAAACATATCAAGAGTAACTAAGGTTGACACTATTTCTGTACCTTAGTCTGATGAGATAACATATGATGAAAGGATTTGATTGCACAGTAACCGTATCATTGACAGGTAGCTATTTCATTGGATGTGAATCTATCGGGTGGCCATGATACCTTGCTAGGGGCCAATCTTGGTCTGTGTGTAGTGAGATGATTAATTGGTGTTAATCGTGATACTACTTATTGTTGGTATGATGAGGAGCCTACGGGTCACACACATAGAAAATAATTTAAGAATTAGTTTCTGCAAGGGGTATTTTCATCTTTTAGGATAAAAGGGTGTTTTAGTAATCTCACAGTACAATTAGATTTGCTGAGGTTGTTGCCTATATTTAATTTAATGTTAAAATTAAATTAGTGAGATTATATTTAAATATATGTACACATATATTTAAATGAATTATTATTGTTAATTAAATGGTAATATATTTTATAAATATATTAATTGATTTTAATTACAATAATAATTAATTAAAATAAAATTCCAAAAGAGAGGGTTTTGGATACAAGGGTTCGAGCCCATGCCTATTCTATAAGGAAACAATCAAGCTTATGCAGCAGAAAACAAAAATTATATAGCACAGACTGTTCCCTTTGAACCAAGATCAGGGCACAAATTATACAGTTTATATGTTAAATTAAAATCTGCAGTAATATGAACAATCAAATTAGAGTTAAGAGTTCATACGCACATTTGGAGGCTTCTTCAAACCTGTCACTGACTAAGTTCACTACCGATCCAAGAGTAGGTTTGAACCAGTGGTAGTCCACACAAAGATAACCCAAAGAGCTAAAGAGAGATTTGCTAGATCCTCTTTAGCTTCAAGAATCAAACTCAAGAATCAAGTGATTTTTTATTCAAAGAAAACAAGGCTGGCATGACGGAGAGGGTTGTGTGCTTTAATTTTTCTTTCAAATGAAAATAATGAATGAATGAATCTCTCTCATTAATTCACAAAAACATGGCACTTATATAGTGCACAAAAACCCTATTCCATCATGGAATAGGCTTGGGCTTCAACCCAAGCAACACTTAAGCCAAACACTCTCAATCATGATATTTTAATTTTAATTATTATTATTTTCAATTAAACTCAATTAATGTATTTATAGAAATACATTAACATTTAATTAATAATAATAATCCATTTAAATATGTATGTGTACATATATCTAAATATAATCTCACTTATTTAATTTTAATGTCAAATTAAATATAGGCAACAACCTCAGAAAATTTAATTACACTGTGAGATTACCAAAATACATTTTTCGCCCAAAAAGACAAGAACACCCCTTTACACAAACTGATTCTTAAATTATCTTCTATGTGTGTGACTCGTAGGCTCCTCATCATACCGGCCGTGTGTAGTATCGCGATTAACACCAATTAATCGTCTCACTACACACATACCAAAATTGGCCCCTAGAAAGGCATCATGGCCACTCGATAGATTCAAATTCAGCGAAGCAGCTACCTGTCAACGATATGGTTATCGTACAATCAAATCTTTTCATCATCTGTTATCTCATCGAGACTGAGGTACATAAATAGTGTCAACCTCTATTACTCTCGATATGTATGTATTCAGTTACTGGACCAATGACCAGCATAATAACTTAGATTGAGCGACAACTCAATCCCACTGTGGCCACAGTTTTAGTGTCATTGTCATTTACTGAATTGTGCCGTGAGATAACTTCTGCCATACCTAGGAGTGATGAAACCTCTGTCAATCCACCATAGTCTTGATATACTCCTTGATGTAGCCAATCACTACTGTATTGACAGTTCTGAATAAAACTGCGTTAGGCTAATGTCAAGCTACAATAATCGATGAACAAGGCGCTCCGGTGATCTCAAGTCTAAGGATCACATGCACCACCATTCGTTAGAGGATTTATTCCATAGACACTAGGGTTACCATCTGTATGGAATCCTTTAGTGAGTCAGTCCAATGAACTTGCCTACAGCAAGCACCCTTGTGTTGCACCAGGTTGTCAACAAACAACCTTGACAAGTGAGACTAGTCACTACATTTTGACAAGGTCGTTCAACACTATGATAGCCTTATCGTATTATCTGTGCCCTTGTTTAGAATAATACTAGGGCTATGGATGTTTCTAGAATGGCCACCATATGTGCTCATAGGGTTCTCACTATCAAGAGTTGAAACACTTGATACCCTCACCACAGTTCTACCATTCTAAGGAAATATATCAATATATATGGATATGATTTACACGATATATAATAGAAATGCCTTTTATTGATCCATGAACATTATTACAAAGAGTCTTAATTAATGAATATTGTTCTTAATTGATCTGAACATTATTACAAAGAGTCAATTCTATATTAATTGATTGGCTCTAGGGGACCTACTCCAACAATCTCCCACTTGCATTATAGCCAATCATTCATGTATTCAATACCAAATGACCTCAAGTGCTATTCATGCTTTTGCTATGACAGAGGTTTTGTCTATGGATTTGCGTGATTGTTGTCAGTATGCACTTTACTGATCTGCACATCTTTCCTCTCAACCATTTCTCTGATAAGATGGAATCTTCTGAGTATGTGTCTGGACTTCTGGACTTCTGTTGAGACCGTGGTTCCTTAGCTTGAGCTATTGTTCCATTGTTATCATAATAGACATTTATTAGATGAGGAATCATGGAAACCACACCAAGTTCGGTGACGAACTTCTTAATCCAAACTGCCTCCTTGGCCACATTGGATAATGCAATATACTCAACCTCCATTGTAGAATCTGTTACAGTGCTTTGCTTGGAGCTCCTCCAGCTCACTACACCCCCATCGAGACAAAATACAAACCCAGATTGCGAACGATAATCATCTTTGTCCGTTTAGAAACTAGCATTATAGTATCCTCATATAGTGAACTCATCTTCTCCTCCATAAACCAAGAACATATCCTTAGTCCTCTTCAAGTACTTAAGAATGTTCTTGACATTCATCCAGTGATGCTTACCTGGATTCAATTGATATCTGCTACAAGTGCTCAAAGCACACAATGTTAGAGTAGGTGCCCCAGAGCCAATCAATTATTGTAGAATTGACTCTTTGTAATAATGTTCATTCATCAATAAAAGGCATTCTATTCTATATTGCATAAATCATCATTGTATGTATTGATATATGTACTCAAAATGGTAGAACTATGACAAGGGTATCAATTGTTTAAAATCTTGATAATGAGAACCTTATGAGCACATATGGTGGCCATTCTAGAAATGTCCGTAACCCTAGTATTATTTTGAAGTAAGGGCATAGATAATATGGTAAGGCTATCATAGTGTTGAACGACCCTGTCGAAAGGCAGTGACCGATCTCACTTGTTAAGGTTGTTTGGTGACAGCCTAGTGCAACACATGGGTGCTTGTTGTAGGCAAGTTCACTGGACTGACCCACCAAAAGATTCCATATGGATGGTAACCCCAATGTCTATGGAACAAATCCTCTAACGATTGGTGGTGTATGTGATCCTTAGACTTGAGATCACCAGAGTGCCTTGTGCCCTGATTGGTGTAGTTTGAGACTAGCTTAACGTAGTTCTATTCAGAGTTGTCAATACAGTAGTGATTGGCTGCATCAAGGAGTGTATCAAGACTATGGTGGATTGACAGAGGATTCATCACTGCTGGGTACAGGAGAAGTTATCTCACGGTACAATTCAGTAAATGACAATGACGCTAAAACTGTGGCCACAGTGGGATTGAGTTATTGCTCTATCCAGTTTATAATTAAGGTCATTGGTCTAGTAACTGAATACATAATATCGAGAGTAACCGAGGTTGACACTATTTCTATGCCTCGGTCTCGTTGAGATAACGAATGATGAAAGGATTGGATTGTATAGTAACCATATCGTGGACAGGTAGCTGCTTTGCTGAATCCGAATCTATGGGGTGGTCATGATGCCTTGCTAGGGGCCAATCTTGGTATGTGTGTAGTGAGACGATTAATTGGTGTTAATAATGATACTACACATTGCTGGTATGGTAAGGAGCCTACGGGTCACACACATAGAAGATAATTTAAGAACCTATTTAAAAGAAGGGTGTTTTCGTCATTTTAGGTGAAAAGGGTATTTTGGTAATTTCACAGTGCAATTAAATTTGCTGAGGTCGTAGCATTTATTTAATTTGTTAATAAAATTAAATTAGTGAAATTATATTTAAATATGTGTTCGCATATATTTAAATGAATTATTGTTATTGTAAAATGTTAATGTATGAAATATATATTAATTGAGTTTAATTGAAATAACAATAATGATAAAATATCTAATTGGGGCTGTTTGGATATAGGGGCTATTTGGGTTGGGCAAAGTGTGCAATATATAAGTGCAACAATTTGTGAGAAATAATAATTAATTCATTCAATCATTTCAAGAGAAATTCTAGCCCCCTTTTTTGTTCTCTTCCACGCCACTTCATCTTTGATTGAATCAAAGTTTCATTTGATTTTTGTTCTTGGTTCTTAAGACTAAAGAGGATCTAGCAAATCTCTCTTTAGTTCATTGGGGATTATCATCGTGTGGACTATTGCTGGTTCGATCCTATTCTTGGGTCGGTAGCGAAACCTATTCCGAGACAAGTTGGGGGAGCCTCCAAAAGTGGGTATGGTTTCTTAACCTTGAGCTGATTTTTCTGCAGACTCTAATATGTTATATAAACTGTAAATTTATGCCCTGATCTTGGTTCAAATGGAAACGATCTATGATGTTTATGTTTTTGTTTCCGCTGCCATAACTTGATCGTTTCCTAACAGTGGTATCAGATCCAAGTTACGAAATTTTACAGTTTATTGTATGATTTATAACATGTATTTGGTTGATAACGTGTTATTTTTGTTAAATCTGCAAAATCTGCAAAATCTACTATTGAATGAATGATTCAATTGATAAATTGGTTTAATACTATGTCAATGAATGTTATATTGGTTGGTTGGTATCCTGGTCGAATGTTTGTGTGTTCGATTTGATTTGGATTCGTGTTATTACACGGAAAAAAAATTGCAAAACGCGAACTGTGCATTTTGGGATTTCCAGACTTCACCATGGTGACGTACTTGCTAGAATTCTTAACAAAGTCTGCTTCACTGTAGCAAAATACAACTTCGCCGCGACGACAAAGCTTCTGTCCCAATTTTGTGTTTTTCGCAAAGGGACCAAACTACAGTTTTTAATAACCTATAAAGCCAATAACCATTCTGTACATATAAGAGGGTAATTAATTATTAACCCACCCAATTCAAAAATTGATTGTTTTTTAAATGTATACTATGTATTTGTTTGTATATTGCATGGTGCCCGGTATATGAGCCTTATGACTTTTGGTGAATGTTCTAAATTATTTTTGGGTATGTATGGTTGTAAATTTTAAAATAGGACCTACGTGTCCTGCCTATTGATGCTTTGTAACTACAACATGCAATGATAGCAAGTGCACTAGTCGCACAAAGTAATAAAGTGATGAGTGAGTATCGTTCCCACGAGGATTGATTGTTAAGCACTAAATTCCCTATTAGTTTTCAAGTTGGAGAAACCGAATATTGTTTGGATTTATGGGAGAATATAAGACTAAACTGAAAGCAAAATTTACTAAATGTTAAAAAAGGTAAATTATGAAAGCAAGGTTTAACACAAGCGTAATATCACTTAAAACAAACGGTTAGGGATTGACTTCATTCGGACTCTATGGATTAATTCTGTGGATTATGCTACTGTTACACTCATATGCACGGATTTTAAACCGAATTCCCTAAATTGTAAAACATACCTTCTCAGGCTATGAATTCCTACTTTTCTCTATTAATATTCCGCACCCAACAAATTGAAGACTAACAAATCCAAGTTCATTAAGCTAATGGAATCCTTGATTGGTTTCATTGTCTCTCAAAACTATCTCTAGCATTCAAAATAACAATGGTGATTATCCAAGAAGCTCAACATGACTCATTTCTCAATCTCATCATGTTCAACAAGTAAAATCAATAAAATTCGAAATAATCACACAAACTATGCAATAGAATATAAAAGCAACAATAATTAATTGATTAATCCATAAAAATCCGAATTACATCAAAACCCTAACCCAAAATGGGTTAGTTCATAACTAGATTAACACAAACATCAAGAAAAACAATAAACCCATAAATCAACAAATTGAAATACAGAGAAAAGAGTAGAGATCTCCCCTAGTTGAAGATTCCATAAGATTCAAGCTAAAATCTTCTCCCAAATGTAAAAGCTATTCAAAACTCAATGAAAACCAGACGAAGCTAGACGAACCCCTCCCAAAATGGCAAGGTTTTTCTTATATAGCTCGCCTAAAAGACCTAAAACTTTCCTAAAATAAAACTATGTGTTTTGGAGAAAACAAAAATTCACAGACTTCGCCGTGGTGAAGAAAAGAATTTCGCCGTGGCAACGAACTAAAACTGAATCTCGTTCTTAGCTGCTTTCACTGCAGCGAAGAATAACCTTCGCCGCGGCGAACCTTCCTGGAAAATTTTGAAATTACAGAATTGCCCTCAGCTTGCTTTCTCCTTGAATCTTTGATCTTCGATGCTTTCTCATGGAAACAAGCTTCATAGTGCTTCACTCTGCTTCGGAACTTTCCCTAATTTTGAGATCCGCTTACTTCTAAGTCCAGAAACTCCAATTCGCTCATTATTTGCTAAAAATGCACGTTTAGGCCTGAAACATAAAATATATAGAAATAAGTAGCAATTCAGGCATAAACGAGCTATGAATATCTAAAATCCGGCTAAAAAGCCTAAATAAAATAGTATAATTCTTAGATTATCAAATACCCCCAAACTAAAGACATGCTCATCCCCAAGCATCAGGTACAAAAAACAAAGAAAGAAAAACAATCAAATAACCAAAAACACAAAACAACAAAACTGAAAATGATAAGACAAAAATTGGACTCAAACTCAACACAATAATTGCCTAGAATTTATACAAATCTCAATAATTGTTGAAAAATTATTACTAGAAAATGCTCAACACTCCAAGAAGTTATAAGTTGCATCGACTTTCTTTCTCTATTGGTTCCCCAAGTAAGTGATCCCCACTTTAGTCCACATTTCGACTTCCCGGATTATTTTATACAGAAATGCAAAGTTCATCAAATGGCAGCAAACTCAGCCTAAGTATCAAACTACTCTCCACTAATGAGGATTAAACATTACTAAAGATCAAAAGGTAGGCTTGATTAGTGGGCTTCAAAGAAAAGGAAAGGATAAACTAAGAAAGAAAACTCGATTTCCTTTAAGCAAACAACACGACTTAAATCAACTTCCACTTTCTTCCTTAACCACCACTTAAGAAATCAACCATTTAATAACCCTTAAGCTTGTGCACTTCTCATTTGTGCTACTGCAATGCAATTCTTAAAAGTTTGTTTGTTTATTTTTTTTATTTTTTTTAAATAAAAGCAATAATAACCAATTTGAGGTTAATTACCCCTTTTATTCTTCTTGCCCTTCTCACAACGCCTAAACTAATCTTTTAGTTTATTCACACAACTCTCCAAGTGTAACGCCCTACTTGAGATATGTAGCTAATGTTTCTTATTTTGCTCTTATTTGAGTCGGTTTATTATTAATATTGTTTGGTTGGCCCTTAGTTGAATAGAGGTAGTGGTTTGGTTAAGTGTTTGCCCTGGAAATTATGAAGAATTGGCGAAATTTTGGGGTTACAGGCTTTACCGGGGCGAAGCTTCGCCACGGCGAAGTTATGTTTTAGCCCGCGGTGAACTGTTGGAGTATTTCACCGCGATGACGGAATTGTCTTCGCCACGGCGACAGGTTGGCTGAGGAATTTATGGAAGTTTAGATATTTTCTTCCCTAAGGGCAACTTGACCATTCTACCCCTAATTAGTGGGAAAATTGGGGAGTAAAATGTAAGGAAATTTCATGGAAAATATGTTGGTGTGGGGGTGTGATTGTGATGACTTAAAGGATATAGATGGAATTCCCAAGGAAGAGTAAGGGCAATATGGGAATGCTTGCCCATAAGTTGAGTTAAAAGGATTTAAGTCATTGCAAACCCTTCATTCATTCTTCTTCCACCGCCATTATCTCCCACCATTTTCTCTGAATTCTTCCTTTAATCTTTCAAGGAGTTTTGAGAGTTTTTAGTTGGATCTTGGTAGAGAATTAATCTTAGACATCCTAAGGTAAGGATTCTTGCTTTAGATGAGAGTTTTATTATGTTTTGGTTAAAGTCTTATGTTGTGGTTATTGTAGAGAGAAATCAAGCTACCAAAGGAAATGAGAAGTATTAGAGAAGCTATTTCCTCACAAGGTAAGTAAATCCCAATCCAAGTTGAGATTTGAGAATTCTCTTGAGTAGAGATTTAGTAGAAATGATGTATGCATGTTATATGTATGTTATTGAGAAATTGAGTAGAGATATATATCTACTTGTTGAGAAAATAAGTTGAGAATGAGTATTTATGTTGTGATGAGTTGAGATGAAGTTGGATGAGATTGAGTATATATTTTGGGAGTGTTCCTCTATGATTGGGGTTATGCCCATGGAAGGGAGTTTATTCCCATTTTTGGATGGTTAAAAAGAGAAATAGAGTTGTAGTTAGAGAAGAGTTGTTAGATGCACATGAGTTGTTTGATGAAATGCCTAAGAGAAGCATGAAAATGAGTTATGAACCTTACTTATTGCAACATTGCATATTGGCATTTCCTAAGTGCATTAATGAGCATGAATCATCCATATGCATTAATTGTGCATTTGAGAAGTAGCTTGAGAAAGAGTAGAGAACTTTGTGACTCACCTACTCTAAGCATTAAAGCTATAGTATGAATTTAGTTTGAGAAAGAGTAGAGAACTGTGTGAATACACTACTCTAAGAGTAGAGAGAATGAGAAGAGCACTAAGAACGGGTTGGTGCTTTGTGATCTCCACCTGATAGGTATCAGAATGGGTTGGTGCTTTGTGATCTCCACCTAATAGGTATCAGAACGGGTTGGTGCTTTGTGATCTCCACCCGAAAGTTGTGAAAAGTGGGTTGGTGCTTTGTGATCTCCACCCGAAAGTCACAAAGTCATGAAGAGTGGGATGGTGCTGTGTGAACTCTACCCAGCCGTGCCTCTAGTAAGATGAGGCCGTGACATATAGCAGCAGTTAAGTAGAGAGAGCTGTGTGAAAGATGAGTACTGTGAGGAAAGAATTAGAGAGAGAGTTACGGGGACAGACGAGTAGCAGGTTTACTTCTGAGCATTATTTCGTGCTCACCCCGTTGTTTTTCTTTGTGGTTGCAGGATCTAGGTGAGAATGCGGTTGGATGGGCATCGGCAAGCGAAGATTAATAGCTACACTATCCATTGTTTTAATACCTTTTTGTAAATGATACTTTGTTTTGTATAAATAATGTTTATATGTAATAAAAGAAAACTTTGGGCCCATTTACTTTTGCTACTATACATATATTCTACTTGATATATTTTTACAAGTATCCTTGTGTAAAGCAGTCATTACACCAAGCTCTTTGTGTTTGCATTAGGTTTAGAGTTCTCTTAAAAGTTGCGGATGTGTTTAGGGTGAACGGATTGGCCATTGTTGGTTGCACAAGAAAGATATGACAACGATGATTTCATAAGGCTCAAATGGGTAACTAGGGATAAAATCTATGGTCGGCTGGAAAGGCTCAAAAGTTTCGAAAAAATGGCTAAATCACTTCCTTAATAATGTCTATTCCTAGAATTTCGCCTCAAGCACTTCTCAACTAGGCTCTAGAGTCCACCAACATTATCAAGATTTTACCTAATCACATAAAATGTTTCTAAGCATGCTGAAATAATGAAAATGGTGGCTGAACCACTCAATAAACCTTAAGCTAAATTCAGTCAACCAACATAAACTTGAAGCAATTCTTAACATTTTTCAACAATAAAATCCCAACAATTTTATTCTCATCATAGACTTATAACATTCATCTTTGGCATACATGACAAAACATGAAAACAACTAAACACAAATAAAAAATTGTTCAAATTTTTCCTACCCCTAAACTAAAGATGACATTGTCCCCAATGTCACATTATGCACAAATTAGGAATAGAAAAACAGAATTTACAAAGGTACGAGATAGTTCCCTGATTAATCTATGAATTCAAAGTTTTGCTCAACAACATGCACACCCGTTCATTGGCTTTCTCATCACCATAATCTGTAAAACAATTGAAACGCTGTGGTGTCCACTGTGTTAGAAAAAATCACTGGCTAATATGAAAAAATTACAATCCTAATCTCGCCTTTACGACAACTAAAAAGTTCAAACAAAATTAAACAATCCAAACCAAAAGAAAATTAGTTCAATGTTCAAAATAAAAGACAATACAACTGAAAATAAAAATAAACTATAAAATAGGTGCTTCGGTTCATTCTTTGGCCTCCTCCTCTGCTTCGATGTTGTCATCTTCTATGTCGGAGCCCATCCATTCTTCTGAATCCTAGTCTGCCTATTGGAAACTCGAAGTATCAACGTTGAGCTTGGTGAAGCAGCTGTGCTGCATGTCATACATCATCTGGGTCTGCTCTGCCAGCCAATCCTGACGTTTTTCCATCCGTTTCATCTTACCCAGCATCTGCTGCATCAGCTCCTTTATTGTGGATGTGGAACTGGATGATGTGGCAGCTTTTGTGGTTCTTTGTCTTTTTGTTCGGAGCTAGGTGCTTCACTAGGAGTATACCTAAGTAGCTTTCGATAGTAGGTTGTATCGAGAACTGGGGCAGCATGGATAAGTGGTTCATCATCCGCCTTCTCTACTCCTGCTTTAATGCACAACTCGATGAGATGTGGGAAGGGGAAACTCTCTCGCCCTGGTTGGGCTACATTCTGTATAATATTCAAGATAATCTTCCCCACATCCATTTTCTTTCCGGTAGCAATGGAGTAAAGCAACAATGCCTTGTCAAAAGTTATTGAACTATAATGTGTTTCCGCCATCATTTCGCACATACAAAATACTGCCACAACCAAGCTGTTGGTAGCAGATTTGTAACACCTACTGAAAACTAGTACAATGCATGCAATTTAACATTATAAAATTGGGCCCAAAGCTTTCTTTTCATTACTAATCATATGTCTTTTATACATAAAGAGTACTGTTTACAAAAATGTATTTTAAAAGACAAAACAGGGGAAACAGTGTAGCTATTTCGCATTGCTTGCCGATGCCCCTCCGACCGCATCATCACCTAGAACCTGCATCCACAAAGGAAAATAACAGAGGGGTGAGCACAAAAATAATGCTCAGTAAGTAAAACTCTCTATCTGTCTGTCCCCGTATGAAAAACTTTTAATTTCATTCCTTACACTATTTCTGATTCTATTTATGTTTCTAATAACATCATGGTCTCATCTTACCGGAGGTACGGCCGGATGGCGTTCACACATCACCATCTCACTCTCTATGGCTATCGGGTGGAATTCACACAGTACCAACCCGTTCTTAGTGACTACCGAGTGAGGATCACAAAGCACCAACTCGGTTCCTCCTAACTATCGGGTGGAGGTCACTTAGCACCTATCCGTTCCTCATGGATTTTGGGTAACGATCACCAAGCATTTACCCGTCTCTAATCACTATCGGGTGATGGTCACAAAGCATCAACCCGCTTCTACTAGCCGTTGGATGATGATCACAAAGCATCAACCCACTTATCTAATAATTAGTCGGATAGTGGTCACAAAGCATCTACCCATTTCTATTACTCATTGGGTGACGATCACTAAGCATCGACCCATCTCTAAGGGCCATTCGGATGATGATCACAAAGCATCAATCCGATTCCCATAACGGTCGGGTGATGATCACAAAGCATCATCCCAACTACACTACTCTTCTAATTCATTCTATTGTAGCATTTTTCAATGCTCTCTACCCTTAGAGTAATTTTACCCACTAAGCTCTCTACTCATAGGGTAATTGCATACCCCATTTCCTTACACTTTCTTAGGTCACTTTTCCATGTACAACTAGTGCCTATGGATGGTTCATCTTCACCAATGCACTTATGAGATGCCAACATGCAATGTTGCAAGAATTAAGGTTCATTACTCACACTCAAACCTCTATTAGGTATTTCATCAAACAACTCATGTGCACTATAAAACTCTATCATAGCCATGATTCTAAAACTTTTCCTAACCATCCAAAATGGGGAAAAACCCCTTCACAAAGCCATAATAACCTGTCAAACAAAACACTTCCAAAAAGGGTTCCATAACACCCCTTCAAATCCATCTCAACTACCTTGCCAATCCAACAACCCATTTCTCATATTTGCAAAGTATTAACATTCACAAAGCATAGAAATCTCTATTTAAACCTCCATACATGGCATATCACATGTACATCACATACATACATCATTTCCATCAAAACCCTAATCAAGAAAACTCATAAATCTCAACTTGGGTTGGGTTTTACTTACCTTGTTATGGAGAGACTTCACCAACTCTTCCTTTCACTTGTTTAGCTTGACTTTTCCTCTAATCTTAACCAAAAGAATGAAAACCCTCAAACTTCAATATGGGTTAAAACTCCCAAATCACACAACTTAAGAAGAAATCCTTACCTTAGGAAGCCTTAGGTTGCTTTTCTACCCCAAATCCTTCAAAAATCCCTTGGAAATCCTTGAACAAAAGAGAAGAGAAGTTGAGAGGAGTGAAGATAGAAAGTTGTGTTTGAGAAGAAGAAATGAGGGGTTTCTTTGATTCTAATTCCTTTTAATGAAATATAAACACACTCATTCCCATTTTGCCCTTATTCTTCTTTGGGAATTCCATCCATATCCTTTGATTCATTACAAACTCACCCCTATATCAACATATTCTCCATGAGAATTCCTTACAATTAACTCCCCACTTTTCCTGCTAATTAGGGGTAGAAAGGTCAAATTGCCCTTAGGGAAGAAAATATCAAAAACTCAATAAACATTTTATTCGGCCTGTCGCGCGGCGAAAACTACATGCCGCGCAGGCATCAGAGAGTTTCCCCAAGGTTTCAACACATCTTCGCTGCGCGAAGATTCTTCTTCGCCCCGGCGAAGCTTGGTACACTAAGATTCTCCTATTTTCAACCAATTTCAGGGCAACATTCAACATAACATTCAATCAAACAATATTACCAAAACCAACTCAAATAAGAGCGAAAGAGGAAACAATAACAACGTACCTGTAACAACTCCTCTTTAGTACTATTCTTATAATACGTACTATGTAAAATATAGATATGTATATAATATGAAAGATAGTGGGCTCAAATTTTTTCTTTACTCATAAAAATATACTTCTTTACAAATACAAAATACCATGTATTAAAAACTTTCTAATTAATACAAAATATCATAGCTGGTGGACAGTGGTGCCAATACTCTTCGCTCCTTGACGTCCATCCGACCGCTGCTCCTAAATCCTGCAAAACAGAGAAGAACAACGGGGTGAGCACAACAATGCTCAGTAAGTAAATCATCTACTACCTGTCCCCATAACTCACTCTTTGGTTCTTTCCTTACTCGACTGTTCTGCTATTTCTATTTCTCTTTGTTTTTCTCTTTCTTTCTAATCTTGTTATTCTCCTTTAACTCATTGCTCTTATTTCTTTCTTTCTCTTTGTTCTCTTTCTCTTATTCTTATTTACCATGAAGAACAATCATGGTTCTCTCTTATTCTCATCATACTTACCGTGAAGGAAAGTCATGGTTCTCTTTCTCATTCGCGATATACTCTCACTAACCATGGAAGAACTCATGGTACATGCATATATGAGACGTACATGCAACTAATGTAAAAGAACTGCATGTTTCTTTCTTCTACTCTTTAGTTTTACTAACTCAAACTTTCGCATTCTTTCTCATACTCTCTCTTTCTATCTCATTCTTTCTCAAGCTTTCTCAAGCTTTCTCATTCTTTAATTCTGTCTATTATCTCATTCTCATTCTCATTTCTGTTTCTCTTTCTCATAACTCTTTTCTGATAACTCTCTTTAGTAATCACGGCCTCATCTTACCGGAGGCACGGCCGGGACTCGCTCCCGCTCTACATGACTTCTACTCATTCTAGCCGATCGAACTTGGTTATACATGGATTCGGAACCCTTGGCCACGTGAGTATATAATCTCTCTCTCGGGTACTCGGGTATAGCCCTCATCCGCATGCACTCTCACGGGCTACACCACTTCTCTATCTGATACTCATGCCGCTTTCAATCGAATACGGCGTCACGCATGTGAGGAATACTCTACCCATTACTCACGGGTTCCCCATCGCATAACCTACTCTATGCTCTTATCTTTCTCATGTTTGCTCATCTCTTTCTCAAGCTAGTACTCATAATACAGTTTAACTTTTAACTTGTCTCATCTCTGTTCTTTCTCATTCTTACTCATTGGAATGTCACGACCTCATCTGACCGGAGGCACGGCTGGGCGCTACCACTCTACGTGACTTCCGCTCATTTCGCTACCGATCGGATGTAGTTATGCATGGATTCGGAACCCTTGGCCACGTGAGTGTACAATCTCTCTCTCTCTGAATGTCATGGCCCCATCTGACCGGGGGCACGGCTGGAACCTCATGTTCCACTCTGCGTGACGGTCACGGCCTCATCTAACCGGAGGCACGGCTGGAACCTCGTGTTCCACTCTACGTGACTCTACTCGTCACTCACAGGTTCCCCATCGCATAACTTACTCTATTCTCCTCTTTAACTCTTGTGCACAAGATCTCTATTCTTTCTCTAGCTACTTGTCATAATGTAGCTTAACTCTTAGAGCAATTCTCTACTCTTTCTCAACTCTTCTCTTTACTATCAGAGTATTCTCATTCACTTTACTCTTAATGGTTGCTATTCTCAACATTCTCTACTCTTTCTTACTCAAGCTATTACTTATAGTATAGCTTATCTTCAAAATTCTTTACTCTTAAGCTAGTACTCACAAGGTAGCTCATACTCAACATTCTATATTCTTTCTCAAGCTACTTCTCAAGTTTATAAACAAATGTGTAGAGCTAGCTCATGCTCCCTAATGCACTAATGAAATGCCAACAACAAGATTTCCTCAAAACCGTTATTCTGCACAGGTCACACTAAAAAGACCATAACTTTCATTATACACCTCTGATTGCTACGGTTCTGGTCTCGTTTTAAAGCTTAGAAACAGGGCTACAACTTCTCTGTTTTGATCTCAGCCCAGTTCAAACCTTAAGATACTCAAAAATCACTTAGAAAGTTACGGCAGTGACAGGGCAGATTTCACTTAGGCATTTCATCAAGCAACTTATGTGCATACAAAAACTCTTCATTAACTACAACTCTCCTTCTCTTTTTAACCATCCAAAATTGGAAGTAAATTCCCTTCTATGGGCATAAACCCTACCATAGAAAAACACTCCCAAAATACAAACTCAATCTCCTCCAACTTCATCTCAAACTATTACTCATAAACACTTTCCATAAAGGAAATATCCAACAAACATAATATAAATACTCTTGTCAACTCAATTTCTCAACAAATAAACATACATCTCTACTCAATTTCTCAATAAGCATCATATATACATGCATAAATAAATCTCTACTTAAGAATTTCTTAAACTTTAGCTTGAGTTGGATTTACTTACCTCATACTTGAGTAGTCTCCACTAAAGCTCTCTACTCTTGTTGGATCATAACTTTCCCTTATTTCCTAAGCATAAACTTAGTAAGAACTTAACCCTTACATGAATAAAATTCATCTCTAAAGTAGGGATTCTTACCTCTTCTTGCTTAGGATCACTTCTTTGTCAAATTCCAACTCAAAACTCTCAAAAATCCCTTTGAAAATTGAGTGAGAAATTGAGAGAAAATGGGAGATGAAGAGGCGGTGGAAATGGGTAAAATGAATGGGTTTAGAGAACTCAACCCTTATTAACTCATATAATATCCGCTCTTTCCCATTTTGCCCTTACTCTTTCTTGAAAATTCCACCTTTATCCTTTAATTCTTTACAAACTCACCCCCATTTAACATTACTCTCCATGAAATTTCCTTACATTTTACTCCCCACTTTTCCTACTAATTAGGGGTAGAATGGTCATTGTGTCCCAAAAGAAGAATTCTCTAGAAACCTCAAGGAACTTTTCTGCCGTAACGTCACCGCGGCGAAGAACTTTCTGTCGCCCCGGCGAAACATTCCAGAACCAACACTGCCAACACAAAACCAACGTCGCCGCGGCGAAACTTCTCCCTCGCCCCGGCGAAGACTGAAACTCCAAAATTTGCTAAGTCTTGGTCAATTCCAGGGTACACACTCAACCAAACCCCAAAACATAAACTCAACCAAAGAACATGAATCATATATAAACTCATTAGGGGCAATTCAATAATTCTTTAGGCCATACCGTAAACAGTGGCTACGTATTTCAAGTGGGGTATTACAGTACCTCAGGTGGGGCGTTACAAGATTAGTCCCCTTGATGCTCTTCTTTCCCTTCTTTGACACCTTCTAAGGGGTATTCGGTTTTGCTAAAACCTTAAGTATCTCATCCTCCTGAAATTGTTTCTTCTTAAACTCCAGATACTCATCACGATCAATCAAAGGCAGGTGAAAAAAAATCATTGATGACCTTTGCATCAAATGGCACATCAGTACCCCTCACAAACACATGACCAGGATCACACTCGGGGAGGTTGGTGTAAAACTCTCTTACTATCGGCTCTACAGCTGCATGTCCGGGTTCATCCATAAATGCATTCCACTTTCACCCTTGACTCCACTCTTAAGCATAAATAGTGGTCAAACGCTGCTCATCAATAAACCCTTTTATCCTTCCTTTTGATTGCTCCTTCATATCGTTGCCAAGCATTATCATTTACAAGTCGGTTATCCACCTTTTTCCCTATTCCTTTACCCTTGGACAGTACTTTAAGCAGCATTTTTCCAAACTACAAATCTAACTCGATAATTCAACGCTAAGCACTCTACTTTTTAACCACAATCACTCCTGCAAAAACACTAAAAGTTCAAAAAATTGCACCTAGACCCCCAAACTATGATTCTTCCACACTTCACAAAACACTCCGAAATTCAAAACCCAAACTCCTCAATACCACACAATTCAGGATCCACACTTCCTTAATCACAATCAAAGCATAAACTTCACAAAAATTCCAAAACTCAACTCAGACAATCAATATCTCAGATTCAACTCAAAAAATCGAAATTGATCAATTTAAAGTTTGGGGGACTCGAAATCTTACCAATCCCAAGATGTATTCACCACCAATTTCACCGATTGTGGCCTAGATTGCAAGATCCCTAAATTTTGAAAACCAAGGGTTTCCAAAAATTTTTCTCAATTTTTCGCAAAAAATGCTTGCTAAAATGAGTTGATTAGATGTTTGGGAGAGTTTAGGAGTTAGGAGAAGTGATGGGAATTCATTGGAAAGGCTCAAGATTGAAGGTGGGAGTGTTTGCTCTCAATGTATTTTGAAGTTTTTTCGTTAAAAATGAAAAGTCGCATGGGTATTTATAAAATACAGTTTTGTTCTTCGCCACGGCGAAGTTCTTCAATTAATGAAAATTTTAAACCCAATCGATGTCGCGGCAAAAATTTCCAGTGCATACAGCGTCGCTGCGAAGAAAGTGCTTCGTCGAGGTGAACTTCCCTTAGTCAAATTTTGCAAAACTCTTTTTGCCGTGGCGAAGAAAATTGCTTCGCCGGGGCGAAAAATTCTAGGGACACGTCGCCTCGGCGAAGAACAAACTTCGCCGTGGTGAAGTCTGGGACATTTCAACTTCCAGTTTGTGCAAAATGTGTTTCATTGCGGCGATGTAACGCCCATACGGAGGTATGTAATTTAATTTATGTTTTTATAGCCCTTAGTTGATTTTTGTTAAAGTTATGTTAAGAGAATATGAAGAAAATGCCTTAAAACTTGCATTAAGGGTAAAATGGTCTTTTCACTCAAAATTAGTTGAAAAAGTGGGGAGTGAAAAGAGAGAGAATTTCATGTAAAATGCAATAAAAATGAGGGCATTATGGTAATTGACTAAGGGACATAGATGGAATTTTTAAGAAAGTGTAAGGGCAAAATGGGAAAGTATGTTTATAAAATAAGATATTAAGGGTTTCTAACCCTTATTTCTCTCCTTTCCACCGCCACTTTCCTTCTCCATTTTCTCTCAAATTTTTACTCAATTTTTCCAAGGATTTTGAGGGCTTTTGAGTGGAATTTAATAAGGTTTTGATCATAGGCAACAAGAGGTAAGAATTCTTGCTTTATATATATGATTTATTTGTGTAGAAATTGAATTCTTATTAAGTTTATGCTTAGGGTTAAGAGAAGGTTTGACTCCAACAAGAGTAGAGAGCTTTAGTGGAGACTACTCAAGTATAAGGTAAGTAAATTCCACTCAAACTCCAACTCAAGTTAAGGTTTAAGAAATCAATTGAGTAGAGATTTCCTTTAAGCATGTATATGTTATGATTGTTGAGAAATTGAAATGAAATTGATGATTATTTATGCTTTTTGTTGGATATATTTGAGTATGAGAAGTGTTTTTGATTGTATGATGATGGGTTAAAATTCGGTTGGAATTGGAAGAATTTTGGGAGTGTTTTGCCGTCTAGGGATTATGAGGATACATGGGAGTTTGGCTCTCATTTTGGATGGTTAAAGAAATAAAGAGAATTATAATCAAAGTAAAGTTGGTAAATGCACATTTATTGTTTCATGAAATGCCTAAGAGAAGTATTGTATGAGTAGAAACTTTAATTTTATGCAACATTACATATTTGCATTTCATGAGTGCATTTAAGTAAGAATTCTAAGGCATGAGCCATCCATATGCATATATTTGTATATATGTAGTACTTAAGAAAGAATAAAGAATTTTAAGACTGAAACACTCTAAGAATAAAGAGAAAGAAAGAAAAAGCACTAAAGAAGGAAAGAAAGAAAAAGTGTTAAAGAAGAGAAAATAATAGGTTATTGCGATAGGGAACCGTGAGTGCTAAGAAGAAGTTCCCACATACACGCCACCTTAATTGAGTGGCATAAGAAGAAGAAGAATTGTACGACCCGTAAGAGTGTATATGGATGAGGGTTGTACCAAGAAGAATTCCTACATGCACGCCACCTTAATTGAGTGGCCTAAGAAGAAAGAAAGAATTTGTATGGTTCGCAAGAGTGCATATAGATGAGGACTCTACTTACTCACACGGCCAAGGTTCCAAATCCATGCATCAACCGAGACCGATCGGCAAAGAATAAGAAACAATAAGAATAAGAAAAGAAAGAATAAGCAAGAATAAAGAACAAGAAAAGAAAGAATAAGAAAGAACAAGAATAAGAAAGAATGAGAAAGCTTGAACAAGCAAAGAAAAGAAAAGAAAAGAAATAGAAAGAAGAAAGAAAATGCATTTTTATGCATTATTGCACATGCATTTCATTCATGCATATTACCATGTATTCCACCATGATTAGAAAGAATAGAAAGAAAGAACAGAGAGAAGGAAAGAACAGCGAGAAAAAGGAAGAAAGAAAGAACAGTAAGAATTAGAAACAGAGAAAGAAAGAAGAAAGAACTAAGAACGAAAGAAAGAAGAAGAGAATTAAGTAAGGAAAGAACCAAAGAAGGAGAAGAGATAAGGGATTTACTTATTGAGCATTTTTGTGCTCACCCCGTTGTTTTTCCATGTTTTGTAGGAAATAGGTGAGCAGCGGTCGGAAAGGAAGTCAACAAGCGGAGAGAATTGGCATTACTGTCCACCGTTACTAAGTTTTTGTACTTGTTATTTTAGTATATGCAAAGAATTACATTTTATAAGTAAAGAAAAATTTGGGCCCAACTATTTTCATATGCTAAGTATGTATGATTTTATTGTATATATTCTAAAGTATACTAGTAGAAAGAAGTCAGTACAGGCTAAGAAATGTCTTTGCCGCGGCGAAAACTGGAAAATTTTCCCTTTTTTCTGCCTTAGTTCGAAACTTCACCTGAAATACCCAAAAAACACACAAAATCAAAATTATTCTAAATAATAAGAAAACTAAACAACTTCAAACAACAAACAAATGAAAAACAATTGAAAACACTTGGGTTGCCTCCCAAGAAGCGCTTGTTTATAGTCGGAAGCTTGACTTTCTCAAGTCCTCATGTCGGGATGTCAAGTTGGATGGGAATTGACTTGCAACTCATCACCCCATCAATGTATGGCTTCAACCTCTGTCCATTGACCTTAAATGTGCCCTTTTCTTCATGTGACACCTCTACCACCCTGAACGGGTAAACTCTTGTAACTATGAAGGGTCCAGACCATCTAGACTTTAGTTTTCTAGGGAATAGCCTAAGTCTAGAATTATATAACAACACTTTCTGACCCACTTCAAAGTACTTCTTTCTGATATGGTTGTCATGCCACCTTTTTGTCTTTTCTTTGTAAATCCGAGCATTCTCATATGCTTCTTGACAGAACTCATCGAGTTCATTCAAAGTCAGCATCCTTTCCTCCCGAGCAGCTCGTAAATCCATGTTGAGCTGCTTGACTGCCTAATATGCCTTATGCTCGAGTTCTACCGGCAAGTGACATGCCTTCCCATAGACCATCCTAAATGGAGACATACCAACCAGAGTCTTAAATGCAGTGCGGTAGGCCCATAATGCATCATCCAACTTCCGTGACCAATTCTTCCTAGATGCATTAACTGTCTTTTCTAAAATTCCCTTAAGTTCTCTGTTCGATAGTTCCACTTGCCCGCTAGTCTGTGGATGGTATGATGTAGCAACTCTATGCTTTACTCCATACTTTCCCAATAGCGCATCCAATTGCCTATTGCAAAAATGCGATCCTCCATCTCTGATGATTGCCCATGGTACCCTAAACCTCGAGAAAATGTTCTTTCTCACAAAATTAACCACCACCCTGTCATCATTTAATGGTAATGCAACCGCTTCCACCCATTTCGATACGTAATCCACCCCTACTAAAATGTACATGTTCCTATAAGAATTAGGGAAAGGACCCATGAAGTCAATTCCCCACATATCAAACATCTCAACAACTAGGATATTGTTCAATGGCATCTCATCTTTCTTCGAAATATTTCCACTCCGTTGGCATTGGTCACATTCCTGAACCATCTGGAAGGCATCCTTAAATAAGGTTGACCAATAAAACCCCGATTGAAGGACCTTGGTCGCTATCCTAGTTCCTCCAAAATGACCACCCACTTCTCTCTCATGGCAATCCCGTAGAATACTCTCCATCTCTTCTTCCGGTACACACCTACTTATCATTTGATCAGCACAATGTTTGTACAGAAATGGTTCTTCGCAGAAGTAATACTTCAAGTCAGAGAAAAACTTCCTCTTTTGCTGAAAGGTCATTCCATTTGGGAGCACTCTCGATGACAAGTAGTTTGCAAAATCTGCATACCACGGTGCTTCTTCCACTCTTATCAATTTCTCATCCAGGAAAGTTTCTTTGATTTGGGGTTCCTCTTCACTTCCCTGACTTGCTCGTTCAATCCTCGACAAATGATCCGCCACCATATTTTTTGACCTTTTTTTTTTATCTCGGATTTCCAATTCAAACTCTTGTAGTAGTAGAATCCATCTTATCAATCGTGGTTTTGCTTCTTGCTTTGCCAATAGGTGCTTGAGTGCCAAATGATTTGTGTTGACTATCACCTTAGCACCTAACAAATATGAATGAAATTTGTCGAATGCAAAAACCACAGCTAACAACTCTTTTTTAGTGGCAGTGTAATTCAACTGTGCATCTGTGAGTGTCTTGCTAGCATACTGAAATTATATGCAACACTTTGTTCCTTCTTTGTCCTAACACTATTCCTAGTGCAAAATCACTAGCATCACACATTAATTCAAACGGTAGTCCCCAATCGGGAACTGCAATAATAGGTGCAGATACTAATAGTTTCTTAAGAGTTTGAAAGGCATGCATGCATTCATCATCAAAATTAAAAGCAACATCTTTAATCAATAAATTACAGAGGGGTTTAGAGATTTTAGAAAAAAATTTGATAAACCATCTATAAAACCCTGCATGCCCCAAGAAACTCCGAATTGCCTTAACATTGGATGGTGGTGGCAGCTTCTCAATCACTTCTGTTTTTGCTTGATCCACTTTGATGCCATCCTTTGAAATTCTGTGACCGAGTACAATTCCTTCCTGTACCATGAAGTGTCACTTTTCCCAATTGAGCACCAAGTTCGTCTCCTGACATCACAGCAAAACAAATGAAAGATTAGATAAGCAATTGTCAAAAGATGAACCAAAAACAGAGAAGTCATCCATGAAGACTTCTATGAACCGTTCCACCATGTCGCCAAAGATGGACATCATGCATCTCTGAAATGTGGCTGGTGCATTGCATAATCCAAAAGGCATCCTTCTGTAAGCAAAGGTGTCGTAGGAACAAGTGAAGGTTGTCTTTTCTTGATCTTCAGGAGCAATGATGATTTGATTATATCTTGAAAAACCATACAGGAAATAGTAGTAAGCGTGCCCTGCCAATCTCTCCAACATTTGATCGATAAAAGGAAGTGGAAAATGATATTTCCTCGTCGCTTCATTTAATTTCAAGTAGTCAATGCACACTCTCCAGCCCGTGACCATCCTAGTTGGTATCAATTCGTTGCTCTCATTCTTTATCAGAACTACTTGCACCAGGCTCACCCATGGACTGTCTGAAATATGATAAATTATGCCCGCATCTAGAATTTCACCACCTTCTTTCTCACCACTTCCTTCATCGAAGGATTCAATCTCCATTGTGGTTGCACCCTAGGCTTCATATCATCTTCCATAAGTATCTTATGCATGCAAAAAGATGGAGAGATGCCTCTAATATCCGAAATAGTCCATCCAATTGCTGATCTATGTTCTCTTAACACCCGAATCAACCACTCTTCTTCTAATTTGCTCAACTTTGAATTGATGATTACTGGGAAGGTTTAGGATTCACCAAGATACACATATTTGAGGTGGAAAGGTAAAGGCTTCAATTCAAGTTTCGAAGGTTCTTCCTTTCTTTCCTTTTCATTCGCTTTCTCAAAATCAAATTTCCTCAAATTCTTGATCTTGGCTCTCAACCATTGGCTGAAGTGCTTCCAACAATCTAGCACATTCATTCTTTATCGGTTCATCTACCTCTATTTTTTTTGATTGGGCAATACACGCTTCTAGAGGTAGTTGCAGAGTGATACGTGTTTCTTACAACATGCAAAATGTAGCAAGTATACTAGTCGCACAAAGTAATAAAATAATGAGTAGAGTATCGTTCCCACGAGGATTGTTAGCAAAGCACTGAGTTTCCTAAAGTTATCAAGTTGAAGCAATCGATTTCTTTGGATTGATGGGAGCTAATTCTAATTAAAACTAACAATGAATTTTAAACCAAAAACTTAATTAAGAAAGCAATAAGAAAACACGGATAATCAATTCAAGTAAAGCGGGTAGGGTTTTGACTTCATTTGGATTTTATGGGTTAAACCTAAAAATTACACTACATTCACATTCATACGCAATGGTTGTAAATCAAACTCACTAAGGTGTTAAACATACCCTCTCGGGCTATGTTTTCCTATTCATCCTTATTAACCTTCCGCACCCAACAAATTGAAGATTAACAATTCCAAACTCATTAAGCAAAAGAATCCTACAATGATTTCATTAATTCTTGAATCTATCTCTAGCATCCAATACTATAATGGTGATTACCCAAGAAGCCTAACATGATTCATTTCTCAATCTTATCATGTTCATCACATATAGCATTAAAACTCAAAGTAAACACACAACCAAAGCATATTCATATGAAAATAAAACAATCAAACACTTAACCCATTAAAAATCCAAACTACAATCAAAACCCTAACCCAAAATAGATTGGTTCATAGCTAAATCAATAATACAAAAACTAAAAACGGAAATAATCAAGTTCAACATAATGAAACTAAGATAAAAGATAAGAAATCTCCCCAAAAGATGAATCCTTTAGTTAGAATCAAATCTTCTCCCTTTTACAATCCAAATCGCTCAAAGTTCATCCAAGAAAAACGTAAAAGTAGCTAACCCTAAAAGACTAAGACTCCCTGGGCAAAAGGCTAAGTTTTTATTTTATACCTCATCCAAATTACCTAGCCAAAACACGTACAAAGCGAAACTATGCGTTTAACAAAACTGAAAATAATGACTGTCGCCGTGGCGAAATGTGAAGCAGACACGCTCGTCCCTGGCTTACTTCGCCGCGACAAAGCTTCTTGAAAAGTTCTGAAATTACAGAACTGCCACTCTGCTTGCTTCTTCGTTTGATTCTTCGATTCTCGGTGCTCTCCCTTGGGAACAAGCTTCATTGCGCTTTATCCTGCTTTGGAACTCTCCTATCTTCTTAGATCCGCTAATTTCTAAGTAAAAAATATCCAATTTTGTCCTTAATTGCTCAAAATGTCCATTTTAACCTGAAACACGAAAAGTAAAGAATTAAGCAACAATTTAGGTCAAAATGCACTAGAAAGTACCTGAAATCCGACAAAAAGGTCTAATGAAAATTGTATAATCCACGGATTATCACGGAGTATTCTCTTCAATAGCCTCTGCTACTAGTTTATCCACCACATCAACACTAAAGCACGAATCCGATTTCGATTCTGATGGAAACTTCATAGCCTTAAAAACATTGAACCTTACTACTTCATCTTGAACTCTTAACAATAACTTTCCTTCTTGCACATCAATGAGAGCTCTTTTGGTGGCCAGAAATGGTCTTCCTAAAATGAGAGGCATTTCCTTATTCTCTTCCATGTCCAAAACAACAAAGTCCGCCGAAAAGATAATCTTGTCCACCTTCACTAAAACATCTTCAACTATACCCCTAGGATGTTTGATGGATCTATCTACAAGCTGCAACGACATGGTCGTTGGCTTCACTTCACCAATTCCCAATCTCCTAAAAACAGAAAAAGGCATTAGATTGATGCTCGCACCTAAATCACACAAAACTCTATCAAAAGTAATATCTCTTATAATACAAGGAATAGTAAAACTCCCTGGATCTTTGAGTTTCGAGGGCAGCTTCTTCTATAGAATTGCGCCGCACTCCTCTGTAAGCATCACTGTTTCCTCATCTTCTAACTTCCTTTTGTTTGATAAAATCTCTTTAAGAAATTTTGCATAGCTTGACATCTATTGCAATGCATCTGCAAAAGGAATGTTAATATGCAGTTTTTTAAATATTTCAATGAATTTTGAAAACTGCTTATCCTGACTCTTTTTCTTGAGTCTCTAAGGAAAAGGCATGGGAGGAGTGTGATGTGCCAACTCTGGTGGTATCCCTGGGAATGGAAATTTCTCTTTCTTTTGTCTTTGCCTCTCTTCCCACTTTTGTTCATCTTCCTTAGAACTGGTCGGTTTCTCTTCAGCAACGATCTCTTCATCAACTTCCTCATCAGAATCTTCCTTCTCTTTTGGTGGGCTTCCTTCTTTCCCTGATTGTTCCACCTCTTCCAAAACCGTCCCACTCCTCAAAGTTATTGCATTTGCTTGCTCACGTGGGTTATTCACTGTGTTACTTGGCAGGGAACCTTATGGTCTCTCATTTAGCTTATCAGCCAATTGCCCCACCTGTACCTCCAAGTTCCAAATGGACGCCCCTTGATTTCTGAAATTTGTCCTCGTCTCATTCATGAAGCCTGTGGTCTCTTGGATAAATTTTCCACACATATCCTCCAGTTTTGTCACTCTTTGCTCTCCTTATTGATTGTTCACCCCTGCTTGGTTGTTTGGCATTACTCTTTGGTTCCATTGATTGTTCTGCTGATTCTGTTGGTTTGATTGCCCCAAGACAGGTTTGGATGATTCCTCCAACTAGGATTATATGTGTTGGAGTACGGATTGTTTGGTTGCCTTTGATTTCCTGCTAAGTAGTTAACCTACTTCGATGATGAAGACGTTGAAGCAAACATGTTCCCCACTTGACATTCATTGTTCACATGACTACCTGCACAAAATTCACAAATTAGTTGAGGAGCTCGAATAGAATTTACCTACATACTTCCCAACTATTTCTGAAGTGCTGTGAGTTAGGCTGAAATGGCTGTGTATGCATCAACTTCATGAAGATCATAGATTTCTTTGGTTGCACCCTTTCATTAGGTCTTTGGCAGTTGTTACTTGCCAAAACTTCAAGCAACTCATGAGCTTCTTCCTGTGTCTTATTTTGCAGTGCTCCTCCCGACGCTGCGTCAACCATAGTTTGCACATTAACCATCAATCCATTATAAAACGTTTGGACTTGCATCCAAACTGGCAACCCATGGTGTGGACATCTCCTCAATAATTCCTCGTATCTTTCCCATGCCTCATATAATGATTCAGACTCTTCTTGTAGAAAAGATGTGATATCATTTCTCAATTTCGCTGATTTTTCTGGAGAAAAGAATTTGGTCAGGAACTTATGTGCTAAATCATTCCATGTTGTGATCGTTCCTGAGGTAATGCCATTAACCATCCCTTAGTTTTATCCCTCAATGAAAATGGGAAAAGTCTCAATCTAATGGTGTCATTTGACACTCCGTTTGACTTGAAAGTATCTCAAATCTCCAAAAAATTTGCAATATGCATATTTGGATCTTCCTTCAAATCCCCTTTAAACTGTACCGACTACTGGATCATCTGGATAATTGCCAGCTTTATCTCAAAGTTGTTGGCTTGTACCGCTGGTCTAGTTATGCTCGACCCATTACCTTCAACTATGGGAACAGAGAATTCCCTTAATGTTCTATTTTCTGCCATCTCAACTACTATGACCTCTGGTTCAACTGTGGCATCTCTTTCTCTTCTCTCTTTGTTAAGTCTTCTAGTGGTTCTCTCAATCTCTGGATCAACAGGAACCACTGGCTGACGTCTTGCTCTTCGCATAAACTACACAGAAAGATAGAAAAAGTGAGATCACAAACAGCAGAAAAGAACAACAAAAATTTAAACTAACAAACAAAGAAAAACAAAAAATAAAACTCCAATCTAGCTAACACAAGA
This sequence comes from Pistacia atlantica, assembly GCA_026229545.1. Lineage (NCBI taxonomy): Eukaryota > Viridiplantae > Streptophyta > Magnoliopsida > Sapindales > Anacardiaceae > Pistacia > Pistacia atlantica. The sequence goes on along the minus strand of CM047903.1, from coordinate 17,357,051 downwards.
AAAACTCAATGTTAACACAAAAATCAATCACTCGCAATGGCGCCAAAAACTTGATGCGTTGTAACTACAACATGCAATGATAGTAAATGCACTAGTCGCACAAAGTAATAAAGTGATGAGTGAGTATCGTTCCCACAAGGATTGGTTGTTAAGCACTAAATTTCCTATTAGTTTTCAAGTTGAAGAAACCGAATATTGTTTGGATTTATGGGAGAATATAAGACTAAACTAAAAGCAAAATTTTCTAAATGTAAAAACAACTAAATTATGAAAGCAAGGTTTAACACAAGCGTAATATCACTTAAAACAAACAGTTAGGGTTTGACTTCATTCGGACTGTATGGATTAATTTTGTGGATTATGCTACTATTACACTCACATGCACGGATTGTAAACCGAATTCCCTAAATTGTAAAACATACCTTCTCAGGCTATGAATTCCTACTTTTCTCTATTAATATTCCACCCCCAGCAAATTGAAGACTAACATATCCAAGTTCATTAAGCTAAGGGAATCCTAGATTGGTTTCATTGTCTCTCAAATCTATCTTTAGCATTCAAAATAACAATGGTGATTATCCAAGAAGCTCAACATGACTCATTTCTCAATCTCATCATGTTTAACAAGTAAAATCAATAAAATTCGGAATAATCACACAATCTAAGCAATAGAATATAAAAGCAACAATAATCAATTGATTAATCCATAAAAATCCGAATTACATCAAAACCCTAACCCAAAATGGGTTAGTTCATAACTAGATTAACACAAACAGCAAGAAAAACAATAAACCTAGAAATCAACATATTGAAATACAGAGAAAAGAGTAGAGATCTCCCCTAGTTGAAGATTCCACAAGATTCGAGCTCAAATCTTCTCCCAAATGTAAAAGCTATACAAAACTCAATGAAAACTAGACGAACCCCTCTCAAAATGGCAAGGTTTTTCTTATATAGCTCGCTCAAAAGACCTAAAACTATCCTAAAATAAAACTGTGCATTTTGGAGAAAACAAAAATTAGCAGACTTCGCCGTGGCGAAGAAAGAATTTCGCCGCAATGACGAACTAAAACTAAATCTCGTTCTTAGTTGCTTTTGCCGCAGCAAAGAATAACCTTAGCATGGCGAACCTTCCTGGAAAATTCTGAAATTATAGAATTGCCCTCTACTTGCTTTCTCCTTGAATCTTCGATCTTCAATGCTTTCTCATGGAAACAAGCTTCATAGTGCTTCAATTTCCTTCATAACTTTCCCCAGTTCTGAGATCCGCTTACTTCTAAGTCTAGAAACTCCAATTCGCTCATTATTTGCTAAAAATGCACGTTTAGGCCTGAAACATAAAATATATAGAATTATGTAGCAATTCAGGCATAAACGAGCTAAGAAGTATCTAAAATTCGGCCAAAAAGCCTAAATAAAATAGTATAATTCTTGGATTATCACATTTGAGGTTGATGGTAGGAGCTGTGAATTGTAAAGAAAGAATTTCACCGCGGCGACGAACTAAAACTGAATCTCGTTCTTAGCGGCTTTTGCTGCAGTGAAGAATAACCTTCACCGCGGTGAACCTTCCTAGAAAATTATGAAATTATGAAATTGCCCTCTACTTGCTTTCTTCTTGAATCTTATATCTTCGATGCTTTCTCATGGAAACAAGCTTCATAGTGCTTCACTCTACTTTGTAACTTTCCCCAATTCTGAGATCCGTTTACTTCTAAGTCCAGAAACTCCAATTCGCTCATTATTTGCTAAAAATGCACGTTTAGGCCTGAAACATAAAGTATATAGAATTAAGTAGCAATTCAGGCATAAACGAAGCTAAGAAGTATCTAAAATCCGGCCAAATAGCCTTAATAAAATAGTAAAATCCGACCAACACTTGACGAAGATGGTTGGGGCCATTGGATTGTGTGATTGGCTTGTTGGCTTCGTCACATTTGAGGTTGATAGTAAGAGCTATCAATTGGTGTGGATCAAGTTTGTTGGCCTACCTAATCAACTCATTTTGGCTTGTTCGCCAAAGCGAAGGTTTGAAATGGGCAGGATGGGATCTCAGTCCACTAGGAAAGCCAACGGGCTTTTCCGTGTTAATAATGAGGGCTATTGACTTCAGTAAAATAGTGGGAGCATCATTTAGTAAAATACCATATTAAATAATAATGAACTTTATAATGACTTTATCTTTTCTGCAATTGTAGATTCACCAAAATGAGCATAATTAACCTGCCACCGATAATTGAGAAAGAAAACAGGTTGGATGGATCCAATTTCTCATACTAGTATCATAATCTTCAGATTATACTCAAATCGGAAAAGAAATTGTATATCCTTGAAAAGCCATTCATGGCTGAGCCTGATCCCAATGCCACTCAGGAAGTAAAGGATACTTATCAAAAGTTCCTTGATGATCTGATGGCGTTCAATGCTTGACGTTAGCATCGATGACACTAGTGCTACAAAAGCAACATGAGAATATGGACGTGGCTGCTATTCTACACCTCAAGGAGCTTTTCGAAGGAAATGCTCGACGTGAGAGGTACAAGGTGTCAAAAGCACTATTTTGAAGTCATCTGACTGAGGGAGCCCAAGTTGGTCCTCATGTGCTTAAGATGATCGAGCACATAGAGAGGCTTCAGACTTTGGGATTTGAGTTGGATACAGAATTACAAATGGATTTAATTCTGCAATCCTTGCCCGACTCTTATGGACTATTCATAATGAACTTCAATATGAACACAATGGTGAAAACCCTCTCAGAGATTTTGAACATGCTGAGGACTGCAAAACAGGACTTGAAGAAGTCCAAGCCTATTTTACTGGTTGCTTTCAGTAAAGGAAAAGGTAACTGCAAGGGTAAGGCCAAGGCCAAACCCAAAGGACAGGTTGCTCTTGGGCCTGAGAGTGGTATAAGGAAAGGCAAAGTAGTCTTCTTCTATTGTGGCAAGCCTGGCCAGTAGAGGAAACACTACAAGGCTTTCCTTGCAAGTAAGAAAAAGTCAGATGCTACGACTTCAAGTATATTTATGATTGAGATTAAATTCTCTCTGTTAGAGTAGATGGCTTAGAGCCAATCAATTATTGTAGAATTGACTCTTTGTAATAATGTTCATTGATCAATAACCGGGCATTTTATTCTATATCTTGTAAATCATCATTATATGTATTGATATATGTCCTTAGAATGGTAGAACCGTGACGTGAATATCAAGTGTTTTAAATCTTGATAGTGAAAACCCTATGAGCACATATGATAGCCATTCTAGAAACGTTCGTAGCCCCAGTATTATTCTGAAGTAAAGGCGTAGATAATATGGTAAGGCTATCATAGTGTTCAATGACCTTGTCGAAAGGCAGTGACTGATCTCACTTATCAAGGTTGGTTGGTGACAAAACTGGTGCAACACATGGGTGCTTGCTGTAGGCAAGTTCACTAGACTGACCCACCAGAGGACTCCATATGGATGGTAACCCTAATGTCTATAGAACAAATCCTCTAACGAATGGTGGTGCATGTGATCTTTACACTTTAGATTACTTGAGTGCCTTGTACATCGATTGGTGTAGTTTGACATTGGCCTAACGTAGTTCTGTTCAGAGCTGTCAATATGGTGGTGATTGGCTACATCAAGGAGTATATCAAGACTATGGTGGATAGACAGATGATTCCTCACTCCTGGGTACGGGAGAAGTTATCTCACGGCGCAATTTAGTAAATGGCAATGACACTAAAACTATGGCCACAGTGGGATTAAGTTTTTGCTCTATCCAGTTTATAATACAAGTCATTGGTCCAGTAACTGAATACACAATATCGAGAGTAACTGAAGGTTGACACTACTTCTATGCCTCGGTCTTGTCCAGATAATGGATGATGAAATGATCGAATTGTACGGTAACCATATCGTTGATAGGTAGCTACTTTACTGAATTAGAATCTATCGGGTGGCCATGATGCCCTACTAGGGGCCAATCTTGGTAGTCACTTCTTTTGTGGCAAGCTTGGCCACTAAAGGAAACACTACAAGGCTTTCCTCCCAAGCAAGAAGAAGTCAGATGCTACGACTTTAGGTATGTTTATGATTGTGATTAACTTCTCTCCCTCAACATCTTGGGTCATTGACACAAGATGTGGTACTCACATTTGTACTGATATGCAGGGACTAAGGCAGAGTAGAGTGCTTGCCAAGGGAGAGGTGGACCTACGAGTTGGAAATGGAGCACATGTGGCTGCATTGGCTGTAGGAACTTATTGTTTATGTTTGCGTATAGGCTTGTTGTTGGAACTATATAACTAATATCGCGTATGTTCTATTTCTAGAAATATTATTTCAGTATCCGCTTTGGATAATATGGGGTATCATTTTGAGATATCTAATAGATTGTTGTCCTTTAGTTTGAATGGTATTCTATTTGGAGTTGCAAGGTTATATAATGGATTATATGTTCTTGATTTAAACAATAAAGATATTCTCAAAGTTGAAACCAAGAAAGCTAAACATAGCGATCAAAACCAGACGTACCTCTGGCATTGTAGATTGGGTCATGTTAATAAGACCCGCATTGCACAATTTCAAAGGGATGGAGTTTTGGACCCTTTTGACTTTCATTCATTTGAGGTATGCGAGTCATGCCTATTAGGCAAGATGACCAAGTCTCCTTTCACAGGACAAGATGAAAAGGCTATTGAGTTGTTAGGCATCATCCATAGTGATGTATATGGTCCACTAACAGTTGAGGCCAGAGGTGGATATTCATATGTTAGTAAACGGTCCCATATACGCAGCAGAAACAAAACGAATATAATATAGAGATCGTTTACATGAGGCAAGATCAAGGGTATAATTTTACAATTCATACCAAATAAAATCTACAGAAAAATAAATCTGAGTTTAAAGAAAACAAACGCACGTTGGAGGCTCCTCCAAATTTGTCGACGAATGTTTTGCTACCGATCCAAGTGTAGGATCGAACCTGCATAGTCCACACGAAGACAATCTCAAAAAGAACCAAAGAGGGATTTGCTAGATCCTCTTTGGCTTCAAGATTAAAAAGAAAGCAAATCAATTGAATTGATTTTAGGCAAAAGATGTTTCTACCGTAGGGAGTGTTTTTGAGTGGTTGTTGTGTGTTTTTAATTTCAAGAAGAAATTAATTCATTCAAAACAATTAACACACACTTTTCCTTTTATATTTAATCAAGTTGCCTTAATCCCATATGGAATAGGCTTGGGCTCCAACCCAAACGCCCCATGTTGCCAAACACTCCCAATTTGATATTTTTATTTTATTTTCCATCATTATCTCGATTAAAATCAATTAATATATATTTAAATATATATTAACATTTAACAATAATGATAATATATTTAAATATGTGCGAACACACATTTAAACGTAATTTCACTTATTTAATTTTTCTAACAAATTAAATAAAGGCTACGACCTCAGCAAATTTAATTGCACCGTGAAATTGCCAAAATACCCTTTCGCCTTAAAAGACAAAAACGCCCTTCTTTCTTCTTGGATCTTAAATTATCTTCTATGTGTGTGACCCATAGGCTCCTCATCATATCGGCAGTGTATAGTATCGCGATTAACACCAATTAATCGTCTCACTAATACACAGACCAAGATTGGCCCCTAGCAAGGCATCATGGCCACCCGATAGATTCGGATTCAACAAAGTAGCTACTTGTCAATTGTTAGAGTAGATGCCCTAGAGCCAATCAATTATTGTAGAATTGACTCTTTGTAATAATGTTCATTAATCAATAATAAAAGGCATTTTATTCTATATCGCGTAAATCATTATTATTGCAATATGTATTGACATATGTCCTTAGAATGGTAGAACCGTGACGACGGTATCAAGTGTTTCAAATCTTGATAGTGAGAACCCTATGAGCACATGTGGTGGTCATTCTAGAAACGTCAGTAGCCTAGTATTGAAGTAAGGGCACGAATAATACGGTAAGGCTATCATAGTGTTGAACGACCTGTCGAGGCGGTGGTGATCTCTTGTCAAGGTTGTTTGGTGACAACCTGGTGCAACACATGGGTGCTTGTTGTAAGCGGATATACATGACAAGTTCAACTGGGTGACCAACCAGAGGATTCCATATGGATGGTAACCCCGGTGTCTATGGAACAAATCCTCTAACGAATGGTGGTGCATGTGATCCTTAGACTTGAGATCACCGAGTGCCTTGTGCCGATTAGGTACGATTTGACACTAGCCTAACGCGAGTTCTATTCAAAAATGTCGATACGGTGGTGATTGGTCGTATTAAGGAGTGTATCAAGACTATGGTGGATTGACGGAGGATTCATCACTCCCGGTGCGGGAGAAGTTATCTCATGGCGCAATTCGGTATATGGCAATGACACTAAAAGCGTGGCCACGGTGGGATTGAGTTGTTGCTCTATCCAGTTATAATCTGGGTCATTGGTCCGAGGCCGAATATATAATATCGAGAGTAAGCAGAAGGTTGACACTATTTCTATGCCTTCGTCTCATCGAGATAATGTATGATGAAAGGATCGTATTGTACGGTAACCATATCATTGACAGGTAGCTACTTTCTTGAATCCGAATCCTATCGGGTGGCCATGATGCCTTGCTGCAGGGGCCCATCTTGGTACGTGTATTAGTGAGGACGATTAATTGGTGTTAATCGCGATACTATACACTACCGGTATGATGAGGAGCCTATGGGTCACACACATAGAAGATAATTTAAGAGCCAAGAAGAAAGAATGGCGTTTTCGTCTTTTTAGGTGAAAGGGTATTTTGGTAATTTCACAGTGCAATTAAATTTGCTGAGGTCGTAGCCTTTTATTTAATTTGTTAAAAAATTAAATAAGTGAAATTACGGTTAAATGTGTGTTCGCACATATTTAATTAAATCATCATTGTTGTTAAATGTTAATTAAATATTAATTGATTTTAATTGAAATAATGATGAATTAAATTAAAATATCTAATTGGGAGTGTTTGGCAAATTTGGGGGTGTTTGGGTTGTAGCCCAAGCCCATTCCATATGGGAATAGGGCAACTAAAATAAGACTATAAAAGAAAAAGGTTTTAGTTGGAAAAAGTGAGTGTGTGTTATTTTTATTCATTCTTTAATTTTGAAAAGAAAAACCTCCAGCCAAAACTCTCCCACGCCACTTTTACTGTTCCATTGAAAACAAACACTTTTGTTTTTCTTCTTGATTTCTTAAGGCCAAGGAGGATCTAGCAAATCCCTCCTTGGTTCTTGGTGGTTGTCTTCGTGTGGACTTCTTAGTTCGATCCTATACTTGGATCGGTAGCAAACACGTTCAGAGACAATATTGGTGGAGCCTCCAACGTGGGTATGAATCTAAACCTTTGGATTTATTTTTCTGCAGATTCTTATAAAATATAAACTGTAATTTTCTATGCCCTGATTTTTGGGTTCTAAGGAATGACCCATGGTTGTAAATTTTTTTGTTTTTCGCTGCGCAACCGGGTCGTTTCCTAACAGTATTGTCATTATCTACAACCCTCTCATCATCTATGTTGTTTTGAGGAAGCTCATTGGTTGTATTATTCTCATCAATTTGGTCAGCCAGATCTATTTCACCATCCTTATTAACTCCCTGCTCATGATGATCTATAATGTCAGGTTCTATGATAGACACAGTATAGGTGATAAGATGGAAGATTTTGTTGGGGAATAAGATTGAAACGGGAAGATGGTTTCATGGAACACGACATCTCTTGAGACAATAATTCTATGAGTTGTCAAATTGTAAACTCTATATCCTTTCTGACCATAAGGATATCCAATGAAAATACAAGGATTGGCTCGTTCATTAAATTTATCACTAGACCTTGGAATAACCGAAGCATAACAAAGACACCCAAAAGCTTTAAGATGTGAGTAATTTGGTTTCCGAGATAACAAGATTTCATAAGGACTTTTTCCATTTAAGAGTGGTGTGGGTGCATAATTAATCAAATAGGCTGCAGTAAGAACACACTCACCCCAAAATTTTATAGGTAATCCTTCTTGAAATCTTAAAGCTCGTGCAACTTCTAAGAGATACCTATGTTTGCGCTCTACTACTCCGTTTTGTTGAGGGGTAGAAACACATGAAAATTGTTGAACAATCCCTTTTTCTTGACAAAATTGCTTGAAATTTGTGAGCGTAAACTCGGTCCCGTTATCACTTCTAATCTGCTTGACATGAGAATCAAATTGCTTGTGAACCATGGCAATAAATGAGACTAACAAATGATCAACTTCAGTTTTATTTCTCATTAAATAAACCCATGTAGTTCTACTAAAATCATCAACAATACTAAGGAAATAATGAGCACCAGACAAAGATGGATTTTTGTAAGGTCCCCAAACATCACAATGTATTAAATCAAAAGGTTTTTGAGTTTTAATAGAACTATTAGGAAAAGAATGTCGAACTTGTTTAGGACGATGACAAGTATCACAAAAAAAATTCTTCATCTTGTGAAGATTTAAACCATCAATAGAATACATTCGATCAAAAGAAAGGTGACCAAGTCGTTGGTGCCATAACTCAAAGCTTGTACCCTGAACCACATTTGCAGATGCAGCAGTCTGAGTGCCCTGAAATAATAAAGACTATCCTTAAGCTCACCCATGCCAATCAGCTTCCTCGTGGCTAGGTCATGTAAGATACAAAAGGTAGGAAAGAAATGAGCAACACAGTTTAAGGCATTAGTTAATTTGCCTATGGAGATGAGATTACAAGAAAAAGAAGGTAGGTACAAAACATTGCTTAATTTAATGTTAGGATTAATAGTGACTTCTCCATAGGATTTAACTGGGACAGAAGAACCATCTGGAATGGAAACAGGAAGGTTAAAACCGACTTGTGTTTCATTGTGTAAGATACTCTTCTGGCAAGTCATATGGTCAGAAGCACCTAAGTCCAAAATCCATTCAACACTACCATTGGAAAGAGAATTTACCTTACCAGCAAAATTTGCAATTGGATTCAAGTTCCGTGTCTTGTTAAGATTCAGCAAAGACATGAGTTGGGTATATTGTTCTTTGGTGAGGCCGCCGATTGGAGATCCAGTTGATTGTCCTGTCGTGTTCATGGCTTGTGTTTGATTTGCCATATTTCCTCGTGTCGATTTGGTTTTGTTCTTTTCCCACCAATCCGGGTAGCCATGTAATTCAAAACATGTCTCCTTTGTGTGTTTATTTTTCTTGCAATGTTCACAATACAGCTTTGATGTGTCTCGGTTACCATTGTTGCTTCATGTCACAGCCTTCAGGTTGTTTTTGGATGCAGCAAATGCAGCTACTTCAACAATGGTTGCCCCTCTTGTCGTTTCAATTTGTTGTTGCTTTTCTTCTTGCGAAACAAGTGCATAAGATCGGGCTAGCGAAGGAAGAGGATTAGTGTTTAGGATTTGAGATCTCACCACATTATATTTTTCATTTAATCCCATCAAGAATTGATGAACCTTTTCTTTTTCTTTCTCAACAGCAATTGCTTTGGCCGAACCGCAAGTGCAAGGCGGAATTTGAGAATAAGTGCTGTACTCATCCCAAAGTCCCTTAAGCTTTGTGTAATATGCAGTAATTGACATATCCTTCTGCTGCGTATTCACTATCTCAGTTCTTAGTTGATGCACTCGAGGTGCATTTCCTTATGACAAACGTTCTTCAAGATTGACCCATATCTCCCTAGCTGTATAAAAAAAAACAACACTGTCATGAAGAGATGAGTCAAGAGAATTAAATATCCATGAGATAATCATGGAGTTGTTTTTGATCCACATTGCAAGATCTGCTGAATCTTGTTCTGGTCGTAGCAAAGTTCCATCAACAAAGCCAAATTTGTTCTTGGCAAGTAATGCATTGGACATGGCTCTTCGCCATGTTGGATAGTTATTTTCTTTGAGAAGACATGAAACTAGCATGATTCGGATTGTCAGATGGGTGTAAGACATATGGGGATGATAAATCATTCATGGTTTGTTTGGTGTTTGCGGTGATTGATTGGGTTTTTGCAGAAGAATGTTGGCTAGAATCATCAGACATGATGAGGAGAAGCGTGCCCTAGATGGCCTGCTCTGATACCATATCAATTTTGTGTTAATTCGTTTATATTATTAATCAACCAAAATTGGTTTATATAATACAGCAGTCCCTGACTATAAGGGAAATTACATGGAATAATCCCATTGACTTCGGGATTACAGAACAAGAAATTAAATCAACAAAATAAGAGGAAACTAAATCAACATATACTAGGAAAGCAAATACAAAGAGGAAACTAAATCAAGATATACTAGGAAAGCAAATACAAAGAGATATGGAAAGTCAATATGGTATCAGAGTGGAGATCACGAAGCACCTACCCGGTTTTCGTAACTATCGGGTGGAGACCACAAAGCACCTACCCGTTCCTCATAACTTTTGGGTGACGATCACAAAGCACTAACCCATTCCTAATCACTGTCAGGTGATGATCACAAAGCATCAACCCACTTCTAATAAATGTCGGGTGATGATCACAAAGCATCAACCCCTTTCTAATAACTAACCGGGTGATGATCACAAAGCAGCCACCCATTTCTAATAACTATCGGGTGATGATCACAAAGCATCAACCCATTTCTAATAGCTATTCGAGTGATGATCACAAAGCATCAACCCGATTCTCATGACTGTCAGGTGATGATCACAAAACATCGACCCATTTCTAATACTTTTCTCATTCACTCTACTCTAGCACTTCTCATTCTCTCTACCCTTAGAGTAGTTGCATCCACAAAGTTCTCTACTCTTTCTTAGGTCACTTCTTAATGCACATCTCACTTCTTATACTTGAAATGTATAAACAATCACAAAGCACTAATAATCTCCATTTAAGACTCAATAACATGGCATATAACATGTATATAACATACATACATAATTGCTATCAAAAACCCTTATCAAGAAAATTCTCAAATCTCAACTTGGGTTGGGATTTACTTGTTATGGAGAGATCTCACTAGCTCTCCCTTTCTCTTGGTTTGCTTGACTTTTTTCTCTACTCTTTAAACAAATGAACAAAAACCCTTAATATTCAAATATACTCAAAATCTCACAAAACTTCACATCCAAAGCAAGAATCCTTACCTTAGGATGCCTTAGATTGATTTTCTACCCCAAATCACTCCAAAAGCCCTTTAAAACTCCTTGAACAAAAGAAAGAGAAATTGAGAGGAAGCAAGAGAGGAGAGTGGCAATGGGGAAGAAGAATGAAGGGTTTGCAATGACTTAATTCCTTTTAATGAAATGTATACACAAGCATTACCATTTTGCCCTTACTCTTCTTTGGGAATTCCATCTATATCCTTTGATTCATTACAAACACACCCCCATAACAACATATTCTCCATGAAAATTCCTTACATTTTACTCCCCACTTTTCCTGCTAATTAGGGGTAGAATGGTCAAATTGCCCTTAGGGAAGAAAATATCTAAAACTTAACAAACATTTTGGTTGGCACGTCGCCGCGGCGAGGAAGCTTGAGTCGTCGCGTGCAAACTATCCAGCTGACTTCCCGTGGCTTCAACACCTCTTCGCTGCAGCGAAGATTCTTCTTCACCCCGGCGAAGCATGGAACACTGAACTTCTTCTATTTCAACCAATTTCAGGGCAAGTATTCAACACACCACTCAATCAAAGGTCAACCAAACAATAATACTAATAAACCAACTCAAATAAGAGCAAAAGAAGAAACGTTAGCTACGAACCTCAAGTGAGGCATTACAGTTTGAAACTTTTGGCAACCAGTCATGCTTTATAAGTATGCACCTTGCCATCCATGTCAGTCTTCTTCTTGAAGACCCATTTACACCCTATGGGTTTTACCCCTTCAGGTGGTTTCCACTAGAGACCATACTTGGTTCTGGTACATGGAGTCTATCCCAGATTTCATGGCTTCAAGCCATGTAACAAAATCTGGATCCAATATAGTGTCTTCGTAGGTTCTAGGTTCATCGTCTTGGTAGACAAGTACGTCACCATGTTGAGTCATGAAATAACCGTATCTCTTAAGCACATGGCGTACTCTTCTAGATTTACATAGCTCATGTGCTACTTGAGGTGGTTCACTTTTATCCACAAGTTGTAGAGTAACCTCCTCTTGATGTTCAACCACTACTTGTGGCACATCTTCCCGTCCTTGTCTAGTATATCTTGTAGCTCTAGAACTTCATCGAGTTCTACTTTTCTCCCGCTAGTACTTCTTAGAAAAAATTCCTTTTCTAGGAAGACACTAGTATGAGCAACAAAAATTTTGCGCTTTTTTGGATGGTAGAAATAGTATACTTTGGTCTCTTTAGGATACCCCACAAATATACATTTGTAAGATTTTGGGCCCAGCTTGTTCGAAGTCAATTTCTTGACATAAGCTTCGCAACCCCAAATCCTTAGATAAGACAAATTGGGCTTTCGCCCATGCCATAGTTCAAATAGAGTCTTGTCTACAGACTTTGACAACACACGATTCATAATGTGAGTCGTAGTCTCTAGGGAATTGATAATCCTAGGATTATACTATTTTATTTATGCTTTTTGGCTGGATTTTGGATACTTCTGCTTAAGTTTGTGCCTGAATTGCTACTTAATTTCATGTATTTTAGGTTTCAGGCCAAAACGTGCAGTTAGAGCAAAACTGAGCGGAATTGAGTTTCTGGACCCAGAATCAAGCAAATTTCAGGATTCGGGAAGGTTTTGATGCGGATTCGAAGCACTATGAAGCTTGTTCCTATTGGAGATCACAAAGATTGAAGATTCCAGCAAAGAAGCAAGCGGAGGGTAGTTTAGTAAATTCAGAATAGTTCAGAAAAGTTCACCGAGGCGAGAAATTCTCGGGTCAGATAGTGAATTAAAATCCAACTCAATGTCACGGCGAAGTTTATTCTTCGCCGCGGCGAAGTCTGTAATTTATAGCTTATTGAAACTGTGTGTTTTAATTGCATGGGATGAGTCTTAGGTTTTGGAATCAACTATATAAGTGGGACTTAGTTATTTTAGAGGGGTTCGACTTTGTTTTGGAGAAAGAAGAGAGAAATTGAAGATTGGAAGCCTTTGGGTTCATCAATTAGGGAAGAATTTACTCTCTTTTCATTATTCCATCATGTTGAATTCTTTGTTTACAGTTTTTATTTTGATTTGCTTTAATTTTAGTATGAACTAACTCACTTTTGGGTTAGGGTTTTGATGTAATTGGGATTTTAATGTCTAATCAATAAATTGATGTTGCTTTTACATTCTATTGCATGGATTGTGTATTTCCTCTTATTTTTATTGAAATTACTTGTTGAGCATGATGGGACTGAGAAGTGAATCATGTATTAGCCTCTTAGGGTATATGCCATTGATTTATTGAATGCTAGAGATAGGTTTGAGAATCCATGAAATCAATGTAGGATTCCATTTAGCTTAATGGACTTGGAACTATTAACCTTCAATTTGTTGGGTGTGAAAGCTTAATAGGGATAAGTAGGGAAACATAGCCTGAGAAGGTATGTTTTACATGTTAGAGTGTCTGATTTATAATCCTTGCATGTGAATGTAGAAGTAACAGAAATCATAGATTAATTCATAAAATCCTCGTGAAATCAAAACCTTAACCGCTTTGTTTTAATTGATATTTCTCCTGAATTGATTTCGTTGTCATTAATTAGCTTTTAAATTACGTAGTGGATTTTATTTTAACTTTAGCTTGATTTTTCTCCCGCAAATCTAAACATCTTTCGTTTACTCCAACTTGATACAAAACTAGGAAAATTAGTGCTTAACACGCAATCCTCGTAGGAACAATACTCTACTTATCACTTTATTACTTTTTGCGACTAGTGCACTTGCTACACATTGCATGTTGTAAAATCAACGCATCAAGTTTTTGGTGCCGTTGCCGGGGATTAATTTTGTGTTAATATTGAACTTTTCTGGTTTTAGCTAGATTGGAGTTTAATTTTAGTTTTAATTGTTTTCTAGTTTAATTTTGCTGTTTCTTTTCTGTTCGCTTGTGATCTCACGCTCTCTTTCTATCTATGTGGTTCATGCAAAGAGCAAGACGTCATCTAGTGGTTCCTATTGATCCAGAGATTTAAAGAACTGTAAGAAGACTTAACAGAGAGAGAAGAGAACTAGAAGCGATAGTGATTGAGATGGCTGAAACCAGAACTTTGAGGGAATTCTCAGTTCCCTCCATTGATGGTAGTGGTCCAAGTATCACTAGACCACCGATGCAGGCAAACAATTTTGAAATAAAGCTGACAATCATCCAAATGATACAACAGCTGGTATAATTTAGGGGAGATCTGAAAGAAGACCCAAATTCACACATTGCAAACTTCTTAGAGATCTGCGATACCTTAAAATCAAATGGAATGTTAGACAATGCCATTAGATTAAGATTATTTCCTTTTTCATTAAGGGATAAAGCAAAGGGATGGTTAATGGCATTTCTAACAGGAACAATCACAACCTGGAATGAATTGGCTCAAAAGTTCTTGACTAAATACTTTTCTCCAGCGAAATCTGTAAAGATGAGAAATAATATCACATCATTTCTCTAGGAAGAAAATGAATCACTTTATGAAGCATGGGAGAGATATAAGGAATTGTTGAGAAAGTGTCCACACCATGGTTTGCCTGTTTGGATGCAAGTCCAAACTTTCTATAATGGGTTGCTAACAAATGTGCAAACAATGGTGGATGCAACAAGTGGAGGAGCATTGCAAAACGAGACACCTGAAGAAGCATATGAGTTACTTGAAGTCCTGGCTAGTAACAACTATTAGAGACCCAATGAAAGAATTCATCTAAAGAAGTCTATGGGTATTCATGAAGTTGATGCTTACACGACCATTTCAGCCCAACTGACAGGACTTCAGAGACAATTAGGAGGTATGCAAGTAAATTCAATTCAAACACCTCAAGTAACATGTGATTTTTGTGCAGGTAACCATGCGAGCATTGAATGCCAAGTAGGGAACACTTTTTCTTCAGCATCTTCATCATCTGAACAAGTCAATTATTTGGCTAGGAATCAGAGACAACAGAACAATCCTTCCTCCAACACGTACAATCTTGGTTGGAGTAATCATTCAAACTTGTCCTAGGGCAATCAAAACATTCAAAACAATCAAAATCATCAGAATAACCGATGGAATCAAAGAACAATGCGAAACAATCAAGTGGGGGTGAATAATCAACCAAGGGATCAAAGGGTTTCGAAGTTGGAAGATATGTTCAAAAAGTTCATGCAAGAAACCATAGGTTTTATGAGTGAGACGCGGCCAAATTTCAGAAACCAAGGGGCGTCCATTCAAAACTTGGAAGTATAGATGGGTCAAATAGCTGAAAAGCTGAATAAGCGACCTCAAGGTTCCCTACCAAGTAACACAGTGACAAATCCACATATGCAAGCAAATGCAATAACTTTACGGAATGGAACCGTTTTGGAAGAGGTTGATCAAAGAGGAAAAGAAGAGAGCCCACCAAAAGAAAGGGAAGATTCTGATGTGTCGAAGAAGAAATCATTATTGAGGAAGAGCCAAAGAATCTCTAAGAAGAAGAACCGAAGATGCTAGAGATGCCAAAACAGAAGAAGGAAAAAGTATTATTTCCTAAGATACCACCAGAGTTGGCAAATCACGCGCCTCCTATGCCTTTTCCTTAGAGGCTCATAAAGAAAAATCAGGATAAGTAGTTCACGAAATTCCTTGTGGTATTTAAAAAACTGCATATTAACATTCCTTTTGCAGATGCCTTGCAGCAAATGCCGAGCTACGCTAAGTTCCTCAAGGACATTCTAGCAAACAAGAGAAAGTTGGAAGAGAAGGAAACAGTGATGCTTATAGATGAGTGCAGTGCCATTCTACAGAAGAAGTTACCTCCGAAACTCAAGGATCTAGGGAGTTTTACTATCCCTTATGTTATAGGAAATATTGCATTTGATCAAGTTTTGTGTGATCTGGGTGCAAGTATTAATCTAATGCCTTTTTCTATTTTCAGGAGATTAGGGATTGGTGAAGTGAAACCTACAACTGTATCATTATAGCTTGCAGATCGATCCCTTAAGCATCCACAGGGCATTGTTGAAGATGTGCTAGTTAAGGTGGACAAAGTCATTTTTTTGGCGGACTTTGTTGTGTTGGATATGGAAGAAGACAAAGAAATTCCTCTCATTTTGGGAGGACCATTTCTTGCTACCGGGAGAGCCTTAATTGATGTACAAGGAGGCAAGTTGATCCTAAGGGTCCAAGATGAAACGGTGACATTTAATGTATTCGAAGCAATGAAATTTTCATTAGATTCAGAATTAGATTCATGTTTTAGTATGGAGTAGCGGATACCATCAAAGAGAACACCCCTCATATACCTTTAGAAGCTTGCATTGCCCAATCCAAAACAACTGATGTGGAAAAGCCGAAGAACAATGAGTGTGCTAGGTTGTTGGAAGCACTCCAACCGATAGAAACAACCTAAGATCCAGAATTTGAAGAGTTTGACATAGAAAAAGAGAAGGAAAAGGCAAAAATAGAGGAACCTTCTAAGGTTGAGCTAAAGCCTTTGTGTTTCTTGGTGAATCAAAAAGCTTTTCGATGATCATCAGTGTAAAGCTGAATAAAGTGGAGGAAGAGAGATTGGTTCGAGTATTACAAGAGCACAAATCAGCCATTGGATGGCCATTTCCGACATTAAAGGCATTTCTCCTTCTCTTTGTATGCACAAGATACTCATGGAAGATGATTTCAAGCCTAGAGTGCAACCACAACGGAGATTGAATCCTTCTATGAAGGAAGTGGTGAGAAAGGAAGTGGTGAAGCTTTTAGATATGGGTATCATCTACCTTATTTCAGATAGTCCTTGGGTGAGCCCGGTGCAAGTGGTTCCAAAGAAAGGAGGTATCACGATAATAAAGAACAAAAGCAATGAATTGATACCGACTAGGACAGTCACGGGTTGGAAGGTGTGCATCGACTATAGAAAGTTGAATGAAGCAGCAAGAAAGGATCACTTTCCACTTCCTTTCATCAATCAAATGTTGGAAAGACTGGCAGGGCATGCTTATTATTGTTTTCTGGATGGCTTTTCAGGTTATAATCAGATTGCCATTGCTCCTGAAGATCAAGAGAAGATGACATTCACTTGTCCTTATGGTACCTTTGCTTATAGAAAGATGCATTCGGGTTGTGCAATACACCGGCCACATTCCAACGATGCATGATGTCAATTTTCAATGACATGGTGGAGCGGTTCATAGAAGTCTTCATGGATGACTTCTCTGTTCTCAGTTCTTCTTTTGATAATTGCTTGTCTAACCTTTCATTTGTTTTGCAGCGATGTTAGGATACACATTTGGTGCTCAATTGGGAGAAATGTCATTTCATGGTTCAGGAAGGAATAGTACTCGGTCACCAAATTTCAAAGGATGGCATTGAAGTGGATCAAGCAGAAACGGAAGTGATTGACAAGCTACCACCACCAGCAAATGTTAAAGTAGTCCAGAGTTTCCTGGGGCATGTGGGGTTCCATAGAAGATTTATAAAGGATTTCTCTAAAATCTCTAAACCTTTTTACAATTTGTTGATAAAAGATGCTTTTTTTTTTTAATTTTAATGATGAATGCATGCATGCTTTTCAAACTCTTAAGAAATTATTAGTGTCTGCACCCATTATTGCAGTTCCCAATTAGGAACTCCCATTTGAATTGATGTGTGATGCTAGTGATGTTGCATTAGGAGTGGTTTTAGGACAGCGATAGAATAAGGTTTTGCATGTAATTTAGTATGCTAGCAGGACATTAACCCATGCACAGTTGAATTACACTACTACTAAATAAGAGTTTTTAGCTGTTATTTTTGCATTTGACAAATTTCGGTTTTATTTGCTAGGTGCCAAGGTGATTGTCTACACGGACCATTCAACACTCAAGCACCTACTGACAAAACAAGAAAATATACCTATGCCGAATTAGATAGATCCTACTATGCAAGAGTTTGAATTAGAAATTCGAGACAAAAAGGGGTCAGAAAATGTTGTGGCATATCATCTATCAAGGATTGAACGACCAAACCAAGGAAGTGAAGAGGAAACTCAAATCAAGGAGACATTCCTGGATGAGAAACTGATAAGAGTTAAAGAAGCACCTTGGTATGCAGATTTTGCAAATTACTTATCATCGAGAGTGCTTCCCAAATGGCACGACTTTCCAGCAGAAGAGGAAATTTTTCTTTGACTTGAAGTTCTATTTCTGGGAAAAACCCTTTCTGTATAAACACTCTGCAGATCAGATGATACGTAGATGTGTCCCAGAAGAGGAGATGAAGAGTTTTTTAAGGCATTGCCATGAGAAGGAAGTTGGTGGTCACTTTGGAGGGACTAGAACAACAGCCAAGGTCCTTCAATCTGGATTCTATTGGCCAACTCTAATCAAAGATGCTTTCCGGGTGGTTCAGGAGTGTGACCAATGTCAACGGAGTGGAAATATTTCAAGGAGAGATGAGATGCCATTGAATAACATTCTAGTTGTTGAACTGTTTGATGTGTGGGGATTGACTGGGCCCTTTCCCGAATTCATATGGAAATGGTGGCTGTGGACTATGTGTCAAAATGGGTGGAAGCAATGGCATTACCATCCAATGATGCCAAAGTGGTGTTTAACTTTGTGAGGAAGAACATTTTCTCAAGATTTGGAGTACCACGGACAATCATTAGTGATGGGGGATCTCATTTTTGCAATAGGCAATTTGATGCTCTCTTGGGAAAATACGGAGTGAAACATAGAGTGGCTACACCATATCATCCTTAGACCAGTGGGCAAGTGGAACTATCAAATAGAGAGCTGAAAAGAATTTTAGAGAAGACAGTTAATGGGTCCAGGAAGGACTGGTCATGGAAATTAGATGATGCATTATGGGCATACCGCACTGCATTCAAGACTCCAATTGGTATGTTTCTGTTTCGATTGGTATATGGGAAGGCATGTCACTTGCCGGTGGAACTCAAGCATAAGGCATATTAGGCAGTCAAGTAGCTAAACATGGATTTACAAGCTGCTAGGAAGGAAAGGATGCTGAAATTGAATGAACTTGATGAGTTTCCTCATGAAGCTTATGAGAATGCCTGTATTTACAAAGAAAAGACCAAGATGTGGCATGACAAGCATATCATGAAGAAAAACTTTGAAGTGGGTTAGAAAGTTTTGCTGTACAATTCTAAACTTAGGCTATTTCTTGGAAAATTTAAGTCTAGATGGTCCGGACCCTTCATAGTTACAGAAGTCTACCCATACGGGGCTATGGAGATTTCACATGAAGAAAATGGGACATTTAAGGTTAATGGGCAGTGATTGAAGCCATAGATTGATAGGGCGTTGAGGTGCGAGCCACTACCCGTCAAACTCGACATTCCACAATGAGGACTTGAGAAAGTCGAGCTTCCGACTATAAACAAGTGTTTCTTGGGGGGCAACCCAAATGTTCTCATTTTTTTTTGTTTCAGTTGTTTTAATGTCGTTGTGTTTTTTGACTTAGGAAATAGTTTAAGTTTGTTTGTCTTTTGGTGTTTTAGGTGAATGACCAAAGATTGGAAAGAATCTGAATTCTCCAGATTTCGCAGTGGCAAAGTTTATTCTTTGCCACGGCATTGTACACACTGCCCAAAAATTGGATTGAATGGAATTCTAGATTTTGCTATGGCGAAGTTTATTCTTTGCCGCGGCGTTGTACACATTGCCAAAGTTTGCCGCGGCCAGAAAATTTCTTTGCCGCGGCATTGAGCGTATCACACAAATGATTCAAGAACTTCGCCACAGCGAAGTCTACTTTCTATATAAACTCGTGATGACTTTTCA
Organism: Pistacia atlantica; assembly: GCA_026229545.1. NCBI lineage: Eukaryota > Viridiplantae > Streptophyta > Magnoliopsida > Sapindales > Anacardiaceae > Pistacia > Pistacia atlantica. The sequence goes on along the minus strand of CM047903.1, from coordinate 17,337,163 downwards.
TTTTTCGCGAAAGCTTCCAAAAGCTTTCAAGAACCAAACACTTCTACCTTCAATCTAGAGTGTTTCTAGTGAATTTTCTTCCCACTACTCCACTCCTTCACACTCATAAACACTAAATCACCTTACTTGTTCAAGGATTTTGCAAAGTATTGAAGAAATTTTGGAAACCCTAGGTTTTCCAAAATTTGGGGATCTTGCAAGTTGGGCAGAAATTGGAGGTGAATTTGTTGTTGGTGTGGTAAGATTTCAAGTCCTCTAGCCTTAAATTTGATAAATTTCGGTTTTTAATGCTTTAAGTTTGAGAAATTGATTGAATCTCTTGAGTTGTGGATTTTGATGCAAATTGTGGAGTGATTTTGATTTGGGAAGTGTTGATTTTGATTTGTTTTGTGTTAAGGAAGTTGGGTTTATGATATTGAAGTTGTTTAAGTGCATTTGGAAGATTAGAAATTTTGGGGTGTAAGTGTGAGTTTCGAAACTTGAATTGAGGAAGTGATTGTGGGTTTTGAAAGTGTGCATTAGTGTTTGATTTGGGGGTTGAATTACTGAATTTTAGTGGTAGATTTGAGTGAACATTATTGAAAGCCGAAACGCTGCTTGAAACGGGTGCCGAGGGTAAAGGAAAACAAGTCGACAATAGATTTGTGAATGAGAAGGCTAGGCAGCGTTATGAAGGCGCAATTAAAAGAAAAGACAAAGGTTTTATTGCCGAGAAAGGATTGACCACAGTCAATAGAGAAGCTTGGATTCAAGCGAAAGGATGGGATATCTTTCTGCATGAACCAGAGCACTTAGCCATAGAGCCAATAGTAAGAGAGTTTTATGCAAACTTCCTTGAGTGTGAGCCCGGGTATGTATATGTAAGGGGTATTAAGGTACAAATTAGTGTGAAGATTATCAATGAATTTTACAAGATTGATCAAATTGACCGTGATGAGTATGTAGAATTCAAAAAGCAGGAGATTAACTAGGATGAGATTCTGAAGGTTATTGCAAAGTCGGGTACCTCTTGGGAAATTTTGAAGAAGGGAAAGAGAAGCATAAAAGGAACTAATTTGATTCCCATGGCTAGATTGTGGCAGTACTTTGTCTGTGTGAGGATGGTTTCGGAAATGCACTACAGTACAATGGTTTTTGAGTGAGCAGTTTTACTTTATGCCATTGCCACTGGAAAGAAAATAGATGTGGGGAATATAATAATGGAGAGTATACGGCATGCAGCTAAACTAGGGTGAGGGAGCATTGCCTTCCCACATCTCATCACTAAGATTTGCACTCGAGCGGGAGTAAAGAAGGCAGATGATGAACCACTTCTTCATCCTGCCCCAACCCTCGATCAAAGTTATTATTTCAAGCTCCTATAGCGTCCTCCTAGTGAAAGAACCAACTCCGGCTCGAAAAGACCAAGAACCACAACAATGTCCACAACACCTAGTTCAACATCCACGACAAGGGAGTTATTGCAACAAATTTTGGACAAGGTGAACAGGATGGAACAACATCAAGATTAGATAGCAGGGCAGACTGAATGTGTTAGAGTAGATGCCCTAGAGCCAATCAATTATTGTAGAATTGACTCTTTGTAATAATGTTCACTAATCAATAAAAGGCATCTTATTCTATATCGCGTAAATCATTATTATTGCAATATGTATTGATATATGTCCTTAGAATGGTAGAACCATGACGAGGGTATCAAGTGTTTCAAATCTTGATAGTGAGAACCCTATGAGCACATATGGTGGCCATTCTAGAAATGTCCAGTAGCCCCGAGTATTCTGCAAGTAAGGGAGGGCATGTATAATACGGTAAGGCTATCATAGTGTTGAACGACCCTGTCGAAAGGTAGTGAGTGATCTCACTTGTCAAGGTTGTTTGGTGACAACCTGGTGCAACACATGGGTGCTTGCTATAGGTGAATACACCGCAACAAGTTCACTGACCCACCAGAGAATTCCATATGGATGGTAACCCCAACGTCTATGGAACAAATCCTCTAACGAATGGTGGTGCATGTGATCCTTAGACTTGAGATCACTGGAGCACCTTGTGCACCGATTGGTGTAGTTTGACACTAGCCTAACGCAGTTCTTTTCAGAGCTGTTAAATTGGTGGTGATTGGTTGCATCGAGGAGTGTATCAAGACTATGGTGGATTGACAGAGGATTCATCACTCCTGAGAAGTTATCTCACAACGCAATTCAAGATATCTCACAACGCAATTCAGTATATGGCAATGACACTAAAACTGTGGCCACAGTAGGATTGAGTTATTGCTCTATCCATATTATAATACAGGTCATTGGTTCGGAAACTAAATAAATAATATCGAGAGTAACCGAAGGTTGACACTATTTCTATGCCTTCGTCTCGTCGAGGTAACGTATGATGAAAGGATCGAATTGTATGGTAGCCATATCGTTGATAGATAGCTACTTTGCTGAATTCGAATCTATCGAGTGGCCATGATCCCTTGCTAGGGGTCAATCTTGGTCTGTGTATTAGTGAGACAATTAATTGGTGTTAATGCGATACTATACACTGCTGGTATGACGAGGAGCCTATAGGTCACACACATAGAAGATAATTTGAGATTCATTATATCATTTGATTAAAAAGAGCGAACTCCTTCAGGCCCAAAAACACTCCCACGGCAGAAACACTTTTTTGCCTAAAATCAATTCAACTTGATTTCCTTTCTTAATCTTAAAGCCAAAGAGGATCTAGCAAATCCCTCTTTGGTTCTTTTGTGATTGTCTTCGTGTGGACTACGTGGGTTCGATCCTACGCTTGGGTCGGTAGCAAAACGTTCAAAGACAAACGTGGTGGAGCCTCCAAACGTGCATAAGATTCTCTTAACTCATGATTAACCTTTTTTGTGCAGATTTTACTTTAATATAAATTGTAAAATTATACCCTTGATCTTGGCTCATGTAAACGATCCTTGTATTATATTTTTTTTTGTTTCCGATGCATATATGGGACTGTTTACTAACAGAATGCTGTACGAGATGAAATACAACTGCTGCACCAATTTGGGCATTGATGTTTCAAACTTCCAATGGCAAGATTGGCAAAAGAAGGAAGAAGATGATGCCATGGAAGAAGATGATGACATCGAAGAAGAAGAGGAAGACTACGAATGCAGCCCGAAACACTTGTTTTTGTATTTTCTATTTTCATTTGTTTTTGTTTTTGTTTTTGTTTTGTACATTGGAACCAATTTTCTTTTGTTAGATTGTTAATTGCTGTTTGAATTTTCTAGTTTAGTTTGTAAAGGGTGAGATTAGGTTGTAATTTTTTCATATTATTCAGTGGAGATTTCTAACATAGTGGGCACCATAGATTTTCATTTGTTTTACAGATGATGATGATGAGGAAGCCAATGAATGGGTGTGCATGATGTTGAACAAAAATCAGCCTTCACAGATTAATCAGGGAAATATCTCGTACCATTTAATTATGTTTTTCTATTCCTAAGATGTGCATGATGTGACATTGAGGACAATGTCATTTTAAGTTTGGGGGTAGGAAAATTTGAAATTTTGTTTTGTGTTTAGTTTGTTTTTATGTTTTGTATTGTTGTTGCCAATGATGAATTGCATAAGTCTATGATGAGAATAGGATTGTTGAGATTTTATTTATGGAAAATGTTAAGCATTGCTTCAAGTTTAGGTTGGTTGATTAACTTTTCTTTTCTAGAGGTTTGTTGAGTGGTTCAACCACCATTTTCATTATTTCGGTATGCTAAGAAACATTTTATGTGGTTAGATGAAGTCTTGATAATGTTAGTGGACTTTGGAACCTAGTTAAGAAGTGCTTGAGGCGAAATTCTAGGAATAGACATTATTGAGGAAATGATTTCGACAATTTTTCGGAACATTTAAGCCTTTCCAGCCGACCATGAATAAATTTTTCCCTAGTCACCCGTTTGAGCCTTATGAGATTATCACTGTCCTATTCTTCTTGTGCAACCCTAAAAATGCCCAACCCTGTCACCCTAAACATGTTTCACAACCTTTAAGAGAATTTTGGACCTAATGCAGACACAAAAGAGCTTGGAGAGTTGTGTGAGATTTTGACGAACCAACATAATAAGTTTAGGGGTCGCAAAAAGGGCAACAAGAAGGGGTAAAATTGATGTTGCTTTTACAAAAAAGAAAAAAAAAAGAAAAAAAAAAAAAAAAGAGAAATAGAAATTTGAGAGTTTCAATTCAGAATCAAAAATAAGAATTGCACATGTTTGAGGGTTATAAAATGGTTGACACCGTGATTGGAAGTGGAGATTGATGTAGCTCTTACTGTTTGCATGAAGAAAACCAAGTTCTCTTACTTTGTTTATCTTATCCTTTCTTTGGAGCCCACTAATTGAGCCTAACGTTACAAGCTTGTAAAGACCTTTTGATCCTTAGTGATGTCTAGTCCACATTAGTGGAGAGTAGTTCGATACTTAGGCTTATGGAGTCTACCACCATTTGATAAACTTTGCATTTCTGTATAAAATAATCTGAGAAGTCTAAAGGTGGACTGAAGTGGGGATTACCTCCTCAAGAGGCCGATAGAGAAAGATAGTCAATCAACTTATAACTTCTTGGAGTGTTAAGCATTTTCTCGTAATAATTTTCAACAACTTTTGAGACTTACATTAACTCTAGGCATATCTTGTGTTGATTTTGATTTCAAATTTGCAGTTTCAACTTTGTTGTCTTTTTCCATCCGTTATTTGTTCTTCTTTAGTCGAGTCTTGTGCCTGATGCTCAAGGACGAGCATACCTTAAGTTTGGGGGTATTTGATAATCCTAGGATTATACAGTTTTATTTATGCTTTTTGGCTGGATTTTGGATACTTCTTCTTAAGTTTGTGCCTGAATTGCTACTTAATTTCATGTATTTTAGGTTTTAGGCCAAAACGTGCAGTTAGAACAAAACTGAGCGACATTGAGTTTCTGGACCCAGAATCAAGCGAATTTCAGGACTCGGGAAGGTTCTGATGCGAATTCGAAGCACTATGAAGCTTGTTCCTATTGGAGATCACAGAGATTGAAGATTCAAGCAAAGAAGCAAGCGGAGGGTAGTTTCATAAATTCAGAACAGTTTAGAAAAGTTCGCGTGGTGAAGTGTATTCTTCGCTACAGCGAGAAATTCTCGGGTCAGACAGTGAATTAAAATCAACTCAACTTCGCCGTGGTGAAGTCTATAATTTACAGCTTATTAAAACTATGCGTTTTAATTGCATGGGATGAGTCTTAGGTTTTGGAATCGACTATATAAGTGGGACTTAGTTATTTTAGAGGGGTTCGACTTTGTTTTGGAGAAAAAAGAGAGAAATTGAAGATTGGAAGGAAGCCTTTGGGTTCATCAATTAGGGAAGAATTTACTCTCTTTTCATTATTCCACCATGTTGAATTCTTTGTTTACAATTTTTATTTTGATTTGCTTTAATTTTAGTATGAACTAACTCCCTTTGGGGTTAGGGTTTTGATGTAATTGGGATTTTAATGTCTAATCAATAAATTGATGTTGCTTTTACATCCTATTGCATGGATTGTGTATTTACTCTTGTTTTTATTGAAATTACTTGTTGAGCATGATGAGACTGAGAAGTGAATCATGTATTAGCCTCTTAGGGTATATGCCATTGATTTATTGAACGCTAGGGATAGGTTTGAGAATCCATGAAATCAATGTAGGATTCCATTTAGCTTAACGGACTTGGAACTATTAACCTTCAATTTGTTGGGTGTGGAAGCTTAATAGGGATAAGTAGGAAAACATAGCCTGAGAAGGTATATTTTACTTGTTAGGGTGTGTGATTTATAATCCTTGCATGTGAATGTAGAAGTAACAGAAATCGTAGATTAATTCATAAAATCCTCGTTAAAACTAAACCCTAACCGCTTTGTTTTAATTGATATTTCTCTTGAATTGATTTCGCTGTCATTAATTAGCTTTTAAATTACATAGTGGATTTAGTTTTAACTTTAGCTTGATTTTTCTCCCACAAATCCAAACATCTTTCGTTTACTCCAACTTGATACAAAACTAGGAAAATCAGTGCTTAACATGCAATCCTTGTGGGAACGATACTCTACTCATCACTTCATTACTTTTTGCAACTAGTGCACTTGCTACACATTGCATGTTGTAAAATCAATGTACCAGGCATAACCCCCGAATGATGTAGGTAAATCACTAAAACTCATCATGGACATAATCATGTCAAGTAAGGTCCTATTCCTCTTTTTAGACACTCTATTGTATTGGGGTGTACACGGAGGGGTGAGTTGTGATACTATCACACATTCCTTCAAGTATTCAGAAAACCCTAAGCTTAAGTATTCACCTCCTCGATTCCGACTGAAGAGCTTTAATACTTTTGCCCAACATATTCTGTACTTCATTCCTGAATTCTTTGAACTTATCAAAGACTTCAGATTTATGTCTCATGAGATAGACATAACCATATCTATTGAAATCATCAATAAATGTGATAAAGTAGGAATATCCACCTCTGGCTCCAACTGTTAGTGGACCACATACATCACTATGGATGACGGTTAATAGTTCAGTAGCCCTTTCACTTTGTCCTATGAAAGGTGACTTGGTCATCTTGCCTAAAAGGCATGACTCGCAAACTTCAAATGACTGGAAGTCAAAAGGGTCCAAAACTCCATCCCTTTGAAGTTTTGCAATGTGGGTTTGATTAACATGACCCAATCTACAATGCCAAAGGTATGTATGGTTTTGTTCGCTATGTTTAGCTTTCTTACTTTCAATGTTAAGAATATCCTTATTGTTCAAATCAAGAACATATAATCCGTTATATAACCTTGCAATTCCAAATAGAATACCATTCAAACTAAAAGACAACAATCCATTAGAAATCTTAAAACAATATCCTATAATATCCAAAACGGATATTGAAATAATGTTTCTAGAAATCGCGGGTACAAAATAACATTCTTTGAGTTCTAATAATAAGATAAACAATAAGTCCCTACAGCTAATGCAGCCACATGTGTTCCATTTTTAACTCGTAGGTCCACTTCTCCCTTGGCGAGCAATCTACTTTGCCTTAGTCCCTGCACATTAGTACAAATGTGAGTACCACGTCCTGTGTCAATGACCCAAGATGTTGAAGGAGAGAAGTTAATCTCAATCATAAACATACCTGAAGTTGAAGCATCTAACTTCTTCTTGTTTGCGAGGAAAGCCTTGCAGTGCTTCCTCCAGTGGCTAGGCTTGCCACAATAGAAGTAAACTACCTTCCCACATTTCCCAACGCCACTTGCAGGCTTGAGAGCATCATGTCCTTTAGGCTTGGGCTTGGATTGGGATTGGCCTTGGCCTTTCCCTTTCCCTTACCCTTTCTTTTATTGGCAACTACTAGTAAAATAGGCTTGGACTTCTTAAAGTCTTGCTTTGTAGACCTTAGCATGTTCAAAAGCTCCAACAGGTTTTCACCATAGCATTCATATTGAAGTTCATTATGAATGGTGCATAAGAGTCAGCCAAGGATCACAGAATTAAATCCACTTGTAATTCTGCCTCCAACTCAAACCCCAAAGTCTCAAGCCTCTCCATGTGCTCGATCATTTTGAGCACATGAGGGCCAACTTGGGCTCACTCGATCAAGCGACTTCCAAACAATGCTTTTGACACCTTGTACCTCTCATGTCGAGCATTCCCTTTGTAAAGCTCCTTGAGGTGTAGAATAATAGGAGCAGCGTCCATATTCTCATGTTGCTTTTGCAGCACTGGTGTTATTGATGCTAACATCAAGCATTGAACGCCATCAGCATCATCAAGGAACTTTTAAAAAGTATCTTTTACTTCCTGAGTGGCATCAAGGATCAAGCTCAACCATGTATGGCTTATCAAGGATATATAATTTCTTTTCAGACTTAAGTATAATCCAAAGATTACGATACCAGTCTAAGAAATTGGATCCATCCAACCTGTTTTCTTTCTCAATTATTGGTCGTAGGTTCATAATGCTCATTTTTAAGTGAATCTACAATTCAGAAAAGTAAAGTCAATATAATGTTTGTTATTTCTTAATATGGTCTTTTATTAAAAAAAAACACTCTCATTATTTTCCTCAAGCCAATAGCCCTCACTATTAACTTGGGAAAGCCTGTTGGCTTTCCTAGTGGACTGAGATCCCATCTGGCCCATTTCAAACCTTCGCTGTGGCGAACAAGCCAAAATGGGTTGATTAGGTAGGCCAACAAACTTAATCCACACCAATTGATAACTCCCATTACCAACCTTAAATGTGAAGTAAGCCAACAAGCCAATCACACAATCCAACAGCCTAGCCATCGTCCTCAAGTGTGATTCCTAGTATCAATAGAGTGGACACTACATGTCACCACATACACTCAACATGTGTACTTCTCTACTATGCCTATGACGTGTTTATCAACCTTCGTTGTGGCAAACAAGCAAAACTGTCATTTTAAGTCGACCCATCATCATTAAGGAAAGCTCTAATGAATTTTAACCTCCCACTGGTAGAAGTGTTCCCTTTGCTGTGGCGAACAAGGTTCCGACGAACAGTGGTTTGATTAAAACTGTTGGAGTAGGTGCCCTAGAGCCAATCAATTATTGTAGAATTGACTCTTTGTAATAGTGTTCATTAATCAATAATAAAAGGCATCTTATTCTATATCGTGTAAATCATTATTATTGCAACATGTATTGATATATGTCCTTAGAATGGCAGAACCATGACGAAGGTATCAAGTGTTTCAAATCTTGATAGTGAGAACCCTATGAGCACATATGGTGGCCATTCTAGAAACGTCCGTAGCCCCAGTATTATTCTAAAGTAAGGGCACATATAATACGGTAAGGCAATCATAGTGTTGAACGACCCTGTCGAAAGGCAGTGATTGATCTCACTTGTCAAGGTTGTTTGGTGACAACCTGGTACAACACATGGGTACTTGTTGTAGGCGATTACACCGCAGCAAGTTCACTGGACTAACCCACCAGAGGATTCCATATGGATGGTAACCCAAGTATCTATGGAACAAATCCTCTAACGAATGGTGGTGCATGTGATCCTTAGACTTGAGATCACCGGAGCGCCTTGTGCACCGATTGGCGCAGTTTGACACTAGCCTAGTGCAGTTCTTTTCAGAGCTGTCAATACGGTGGTGATTGGCTGCATCGAGGAGTGTATCAAGATTATGGTAGATTGACAGAGGATTCATCACTCCCGGGTACGGGAGAAGTTATCTCATGGCGCAATTCAGTATATGACAATGACACTAAAACTGTGGCCACAGTGGGATTGAGTTGTTGCTCTATCCAATTTATAATACGGGTCATTGGTCCAAAAACTGAATACATAATATCGAGAGTAACCGAAGGTTGACACTATTTCTATGCCTTCGTCTCGTCGAGATAACGTATGATGAAAGGATCGAATTGCACAGTAACCATATCGTTGACAGGTAGCTACTTTGCTGAATCCGAATCTATCGAGTGGCCATGATGCCTTGCAAGGGGCCAATCTTGGTCTGTGTATTAGTGAGACGATTAATTGCTGTTAATCGCAATACTATACACTGCCGATATGATGAGGAGCCTATGGGTCAGACACATAGAAGACAATTTAAGATCCAAGAAGAACGAAGGGCGTTTTCATCTTTTAAGGCGAAAGGGTATTTTGGTAATTCCACAGTGCAATTAAATTTACTGAGGTCGTAGCCTTTATTTAATTTGTTAGAAAAATTAAATAAGTGAAATTACGTTTAAATGTGTGTTCGCACATTTAAATATATATTATCATTATTGTTACATGTTAATATATATATATATATATGTATGTATGTATGTATGTATGTATGTATGTATGTATGTATGTATGTATGTATTGATTTTAATTGAGATAATGATGGAAAAATAAAATATTAAATTGGGAGTGTTTGGCAGCATGGGGCGTTTGGGTTGGAGCCTAAGCCTATTCCATATGGGATTAGGGCAACTTAATTAACTATAAAAAGAAAAGTGTGTGTTAATTAATGAATTAATTGATTTCTCTTGAAATTAAAAACACACACAGCAGCCCCATCTCCTCCCACGCCAGTTTTGGGTTTTAGCCTAAAATCAATTTCAATTGATTTGCTTTCTTCTTAATCTTGAAGCCAAAGAGGATCTAGCAAATCCCTCTTTGGTTTTTTTGAGATTGTCTTCGTGTGGACTACGCAGGTTCGATCCTACACTTGGATCGGTAGCAAAACATTCGTCAACAAATTTGGAAGAGCCTCCAACGTGCGTTTGTTTTCTTTAAACTCATATTTATTTTTCTGCAGATTTTATTTAATATGAATTGTAAAATTATACCCTTGATCTTGGCTCATGTAAACGATCCTTGAATTATATTTTTGTTTCCGCTGTGTGTATGGCACCGTTTACTACCAGTGGTATCAGAGCCTAGGGTACTGAATTTTGAAATTTTTATTTGGATGGTTGATAACATGTATTTGATGATATAATGTTGCCTTATAAAATCTGCCTTAAATCATGTTTTTGAGAATTGATTAATTAATTAATCTAATTTGTTGATGAACTGTAAGTTTGGTTTAATGCATGATGGATTTTTGTTGAGATCAATGTGTTTGATTGATTGGAAAATCCTTTTAGAGTGTTTTTGGTTACTGTATGAACAGATTCGGAGCTACAGATCTGTGTACACTCGCCGCAGCAATATAACCCATTGCTGCAGCGAGCGTTGTTCACGCTGGCGCTAGTGACGAAACCAGCGCTCGCCGAGGCGATATAAAGCATCGCCACGGCGATCGTCCTCTGGACTAGCGCTGGTGATGAAACCAGCGCTCGCTTCGGCGATCGTCTTCTGGACGAGCGTTGTACGAAAACAATGCTCGCCGCGACAATATAACCCATCGCCGCGGCGATCGTCCTTAGGATGGGCGCTGTACCAAATCGCTCTGGCATTAAGCGTGAACGTCAAGTAATCAATGCACGCCACGGTGATCTAACTCATCGCCGTAGTGAGCACACTACCGAGTGTGTAGGGGCCAGAATGTAAAGTTTTAAAACTTTTGGACCAAACGTAATCCTATAAATTGTTAGGGGGTAAAAAATTAACCCACAAATTTAAAAAATTGATTATTTTTGAAATGTATGCTTTGTACTTGTTTGTATATTGCATGGTGCCCGGTACATAAGCCTTAGACCTAAGGGTGAATGTTTTAAAATATTTTGGGTATGTATGGTTGTATTATTTATTAAATAGGGCATGCGTGTCCTGCCTTTCTCCTCTTCTCGATGTACATTCTCTTCTCATCTAATTCCCCTCAAATGTAAATCGAGGTTCCTAAATTTATTGATGTAAAGAATTTGTATAATTATTTATTGTAAATTTAGAACGATATTTTTTTTGTAATGTACTTGAAGACGGAGCAAAAGGACGAGGCAACCATACTTTAAGATTCAAGATGTTTATTACAGGACCCCTAGGTGACCCATCGATTCCTCTAGGCTCGAGGAAATCGGTTGTAGTTGGACCCCCTACCGGCACGTTTTATATTATGTTTAGAATGCATGCTAAGGTTCAATGTTGAATAACATGCCAAACAAGGTCATTCTAACAAAGATAATAATCTGGTGAGACATTAAATAAAAAACCCTCAATCAAAGTATATTAAGTCACGAAAGCCTTCTATCACCATGGTTTTAATCAAACCACTGTTCGTCAAAACCTTGTTCGCCAAAGTGAAAGGTACACTTCTACCAATGGGAGGTTAAAATGCATTGGAGTTTTCCTAATGGTGATGGGTCGACTTAAAATGATGGTTTTGCTTGTTCGCCAAAGCGAAGGTTGATAAACACGCGTCATAGGCATAGTAGAGTAGTACACATATTGTGTATACGTGGTGACATGTAGTGTCCACTCCACTGATACTGAGAATCACACTTGAGGACGATGGCATGTAGTGTCCATTGGATTGTGTGATTGGCTTGTTGGCTTTTTCACATTTGAGGTTGATAGTAGGAGCTATCAACTGGTGTGGATTAAGTTTGTTGGCCTACCTAATCAACTCATTTTGGCTTGTTCGCCAAAGTGAAGGTTTGAAATGGGCATGATGGGATCTCGGTCCACTAGGAAAGCCAACGAGCTTTCCCGAGTTAATGGTAAGGGCTATTGACTTGAGTAAAATAGTGGGAGCTTCGTTTAATAAAAGACCATAATAAACAATGAAAATGAACATGGTAATAACGGTTACTTTTTCTACACTTGTAGATTCACTTAAAATTGAGCAAAATGATCCCAACATCGCTGTGACAAATCATCGAACTGGGAGAGAGACGGAATGGTGAATATTTTGTTGACTGGTATAGAAGTATAAACAATATACTTCAGTTAAGCAATAGATTATACACCATTGAAAAAGCTCTACTGATAGTTCTATCCCTGAGATTGGGTATGTATATGTGAAGCATACACATGATGCAAAATTAGAAATGACTAGATACATTGTGCTTGCATCAATGGCACCATTACTGCGACAGTAGTGCTAGAAAATGGATTTAGCTTCTATTGTTCATTTTCTTCAAAGAAATGAGAAACATATGGTGTCTCGGTCGTTATTCAGATGTAGGATGGAAAAGGGTACCAAAATTGGCGATCATATACTCAAGTGGATCAAGTATATGAACAAGCTTGAGATTTTGGGATGTGGACTTAATGAAGTGTAACAACTGCTGAAAACTAGTACAATGCATGCATAATTACAATATAAAATTGGGCCCCAAAATTTTCTTTTCATTATAATTCATATGTCTTTTATACACAAGTAGTACTGTTTACAAAAATTTGTTTTAAAAGACAAAACAGGGGAAACAGTGTAGCTATTCCTCTTGCTTGCCGACGCCCCTCCGACTGCATCATCACCTAGATCCTGCATCCACAAAGGAAAATAACGGGGTGAGCACAAAATGATGCTCAGTAAGTAAAACCCTCTATCTGTCTGTCCCCGTATGTAAAACTCTTAATTCTTTCCTTATACTATTTCTGATTCTATCTCTGTTTCTACTAAACATCATGGCCTCATCTTACCGGAGGTACGGCCGGATGGCGTTCACACAGCACCATCTCACTCTCTATGGCTATCGGGTGGAATTCACACAGTACCAACCTGTTCTTAGTGACTACCGAGTGAGGATCACAAAGCACCAACTCGGTTTTTTCCTAACTATCGGGTGGAGATCACCTAGCACCTACCCGTTCCTCATAAATTTTGGGTAACGATCACCAAGCATTTACCCGTCTCTAGTCACTATCGGGTGATGGTCACAAAGCATCAACCCACTTCTACTAACTGTCGGATGATGATCACAAAGCATCAACCTACTTATCTATTACTAACCGGGTAGTGGTCACAAAGCATCTACCCATTTCTACTACTCATCGGGTGACGATCACAAAGCGTCGACCCATCTCTAAGGGCTATTCGGGTGGTGATCACAAAGCATTAACCCGATCGGGTGATGATCACAAAGCATCATCCCAACTATACTACTCTTCTAATTCACTCTATTGTAGCATTTTTCAATTCTCTCTACCCTTAGAGTAGTTGTATTCACCAAGCTCTCTACTCATAGAGTAATTGCATATACAATTTTCCTACACTTTCTTAGGTCACTTTTCCATGTACAACTAGTGCCTATAGATGGTTCAACTTCACCAATGCACTTATGAGATGCCAACATGCAATGTTGCAAGAATTAAGGTTCATTACTCACACTCAAACCTCTATTAGGCATTTCATCAAACAACTCATGTGCACTATAAAACTCTATTATAGCAATGATTCTAACACTTTTTTCTAACCATCCAAAATGGGGAAAAACCCCTTCACAAAGCCATAAAACCTGTCAAACAACACACTTCTAAAAAGGGATCCATAACACCCCTTCAATTTCATCTCAACTACCTTTCCAACCCAACAACTCATTTCTCATATTTGCAAGATCTAAACATTCACAAAGCATAGAAATCTCTATTTAGACCTCCATACATGGCATATCACATGTATATCACATACATACATCATTTCTATCAAAACCCTAATCAAGGAAATTCTTAAATCTCAACTTGGGTTGGGATTTACTTACCTTGTTATAGAGAGACTTCACCAAATCTTCCTTTCACTTGATTTGCTTGACTTTTTCTCTACCCTTAACCAAAAGAATAAAAACTCTCAAACTTCAATATAATCTAAAACTCACAAATCACACAACTTAAGTAGAAATCCTTACCTTAGGAAGCCTTAGGTTGCTTTTCTACCCCAAATCACTTCAAAAACCCCTTGGAATTCCTTGATCAAAAGAGAAGAAAAGTTGAGAGGAGTAAAGATGGAGGGTTGCGTTTTTGGAGAAGAAGAATGAGGGCGTTTTTTGATTCTAATTCCTTTTAATGAAATTTATACCAAAGCATTCCCATTTTGCCCTTACTCTTCTTTGGGAATTCCATCTATATCCTTTGATTCATTACAATCTCACCCCCATATCAACATATTCTCCATGAAAAATCCTTACAATTAACTCCCCACTTTTCCTGCTAATTAGGGGTAGAATGGTCAAATTGCCCTTAGGGAAGAAAATATCTAAAACTCAATCAACATTTTATTCGGCTGCCGCCAGCGAAGAAACTTGTCGCCGCAGCGCTGTCGAGAGTTTTCCCGTGGTTTCAACACATCTTCGCGGCAAGAATTCTTCGCCCTGCAAGCTTGGTACACTAAACTTCTTCTATTTCCAACCAATTTCAGGGCAAGCATTCAACACAACACTCAGTCAAACAATATTACCAAAAACCAACGCAAATAAGAGCGAAAGAGGAAACAATAACTACGTACCTCAAGTGGGGCGTTACATGAAGGTTTAGCGATAAACCTAATATTATAGTCTTTGCTAGATTCTTATTCTCAATTCGTCAATGACTTTATCAAGGAAGATAAGAAGAATACCCTTTTTGAGCTTCTAGATTTGTTAAAGGCTACTGAGTCAGGCATGAAAATGTTAGAAACATTGATGTTGGTTGAAGCCAACTCAAGTGAAAAAGAAAGGGCTCAGAAGTCAATGGAAAGAACTGTTGCAGAAAGGAAAGGCATTTGTCCTCACTGTGGGAATCCCAGCCACTAGAGGAAACATTGCAAGGCCTTCCTAGCAGAAGGGAAGAAGAATGTTACTTCTTTGTCAGGTACGTTATTGAGATTAACTTCTCCCGTAAACATCTAGTTGACACAAGATGTGGTTCTCACATTTGATTGATGTGTAGGAACTACAGTAGAGTAGATTGCTCACTGAGGGAGAGGTAGACCTATTAGTTGGAAATGAAGCACGTGCTGCTACATTTGTTGTAGGATCTTATCGTCTAATTTAGCCGATGGACTTGTTTCTTAGAACTTGTGGATTATTATGGTTTTTCTTCGGTTTCTAAGAATTATATTTCTATTTCTAAGAATTATATTTCTGTGTCCACATAGGACAAATGGGAATATTAGTTTACTAATGGATTAATGTCCTTGAGTATAAATAATATTCTTTATGGAACTGTTTCATAATAATATGTTCTTAAGAAAGACAACAAGGATAATCTCAAAATGACTACTATGCCAACTTTAGCAAGTTGAGCTAGACATACCTGAAGGAATGTGGGATAGTATCACAACTCACCCCTTCTTATTCACCCCAACACAAATGAGTGTCAGAAAGGAGGAACAAGACCTTACTTGATATGGTTAGGTCCATGATGAGTCTTAGTGATTTACCTGCATTGTTCTAGGGTTATGCCCTAGAGACTGCGACTACGTTTTGAACCTGTGCTGTCAAAGTCTATAGATAAGACTCTATATGAGCTATGGATTGGGCGAAAGCCCAACTTGTCTTATATAAGGATTTGGGGTTGCGAAGCTTATGTTAAGAAATTGACTTCGAACAAGCTGGGCTTAAAATCCTGTAAATGTATATTTGTGGGGTATCTAGAGGAGACCAAAATATACTATTTCTACCACCCAGAAAAGCGCAAAATTTTTGTTGCTCAATCAGGTGTCTTCCTAGAAAAGGAATATTTTCTAAGAAGTACTAATGGGAGAAAAGTAGAAATCAATAAAGTTCTAGAACCACAAGATATACTAGACGAAGGACGGAATGATATGCCACAGGAAGTGGTTGAGCATCATGAGGAGGTTACTCCACAACTTGTGGATCAAAGTGAACCACCTCAGGTAGCACAAGAGCTACGTAGATCTGGGAGAGTACGCCATGAGCCCGAGACATACGGTTATCTTGTGACTCAACATGGTGACGTACTGGTCTACCAAGACGATGAACCTAGAACCTACGAAGATGCTATATCGGATCCAGATTCTGTTAAATGGCTTGAAGCCATGAAATCTGAGATGGACTCCATGTATCAGAACCAAGTGTGGTCTCTGGTGGAACCACCTAAAGGGGTAAAACCCATAGGGTGTAAATGGGTCTTCAAGAAGAAAACTGACATGGATGGCAACGTGCATACTTATAAAACACAGCTAGTTGCCAAAGGTTTCAAACAAATTCATGGCATTGACTATGAAGAAACCTTTTCGTCGATTGCCATGATTAAATCCATCCGGATTATGCTTGCGATTGCTGCATATCATGACTATAAGTTTTGGCAAATGGATGTCAAAACAGCTTTCCTGAACGAAAACCTTGAGGAGGATGTGTATATGACACAACCCGATGGTTTTGTTCGTGATGGGCAAGCTAATAGGGTATGCAAGTTACAGAGATCCATTTATGGACTCAAGCAAGCTTCAAGGAGCTAGAACATTCGTTTTGATGATGCCGTAAAAGAATTCGGTTTTATCAAGAGCGAAGATGAGCCCTGTGTTTACAAGAAAGTTAGTGGGAGTGCAGTAGCATTCCTAGTGTTGTATGTCGATGATATATTTCTGATTGGGAATGATATATCGAACTTGTAGTCGGTAAAGACTTGGTTATCCAAGTGCTTCTCCATGAAGGACTTAGGGGAAGCAGCCTACATCCTTGGAATAAAGATCTATTGTGATAGATCATGTAGGTTGCTCAAAGTAAGTCAAAATACATAGACAAGGTACTGAACACATTCAGTATAGAAAAATCCAAGAAGGGATTTCTTCTGATGGCATATGGTGTCTATCTCTATAAGGATATGTGTCTTTAGCCACATAATGAGAGAGATAGAATGAAGAGGATCCCACACGCTTCAGCAAGTGGATCCATCTTGTATGCTCAGATTGATATCTAATGTGCATCCAGCACTTGTAGTGGATATCAATCAGGCTCAAGTGAGCAATATGTTATGTACTTAGATTGATGTCTTATGTGCATTCAGCACTAGTAGAAGATATCAACTAAATCCAAGTGAATGACATTGAATGAGTGTCAATGGATATTCTTAAGTACTTGAAAAAGGCTTAAAAACATATATTCTTGGATTATGGAGGGAAAGATGAGCTCACTGTAAGAGGATACAGTGACGCTATTTCCTAACGGGAAAAGGATGATTATAGTTCGCAATTTGGGATTACACAATTTTGTCTCAATGTAACTGCAGTGAACTGGAAGAACTCGAATCAGTGTACTGCAGTGAATTCTACAATTGATGTTAAGTGTAACGCATTATTTAATGCAGCCGTGTAGGCGATTTGGATCAAGAAGTTCATTACTGAACTTGATGTGATTTCAAGCATTGCTAATCCAGTATAGTTGTACTATGATAACAATGGAGCCATTGTTGTGGCTGAGGAATCACGGTCTCACCAGTAATCCAAACACTTACTTAGTTGATTCAATCTAATCTGAAAGATCGATAAGAAAGGGAATGTGTAGATTTGTAAAATACCTACTAACCCACTATTGAAGTTTCTGTTATAGCAGAAGCATGATGGGCACTTGGGTCATTCAATGTTGAGTGCATGAATGACTGGCTATAGTGCAGGCACTTGGGTCATTCAGTGTTGAGTGCATGAATGATTGACTATAGTGCAAGTGGGAGATTGTTGGAGTAGGTGCCCTAGAGCCAATCAGTTATTGTAGAATTGACTCTTTGTAATAATGTTCATTAATCAATAATAAAAGGCATCTTATTCTATATCGCGTAAATCATTATTATTGCAATATGTATTGATATATGTCCTTAGAATGGTAGAGCCGTGATAAGGGTATCAAGTGTTTCAAATCTTGATAGTGAGAACCCTATGAGCACATATGGTGGCCATTCTAGAAACGTTTGTAGCCCCAGTATTATTCTAAAGTAAGGGCACAGATAATACGGTAAGGCTATCATAGTGTTGAACGACCCTGTCGAAAGGCAGTGACTGATCTCACTTGTCAAGGTTGTTTGGTGACAACCTAGGTGCAACACATGGGTGCTTGTTGTAGGCGATTATACCACAACAAGTTCACTGGAATGACCTACCAAAGGATTCCATATGTATAGTAACCCCAGTGTCTATGGAACAAATCCTCTAACAAATGGTGGTGCATGTGATCCATTAGACTTGAGATCATCGGAGCGCCTTGTGCACCGATTGGTGTAGTTTGACACTAGCCTAACGTAGTTCCTTTCAGAGCTATCAATACGGTGGTGATTGGCTGCATCGAGAAGTGTATCAAGACTATGGTGGATTGAAAGAGGATTCATCACTCCCAGGTACGGGAGAAGTTTCTCCCGGTGCAATTCAGTATATGACAATGACACTAAAACTGTGGCCACAGTGGGATTGAGTTGTTACTTTATCCAGTTTATAATACGGGTCATTGGTCCAGAAACTGAATATATAATATCGAGAGTAACTGAAGGTTGACACTATTTCTATGCCTTCGTCTCGTCGAGATAACGTATGATGAAAGGATCGAATTGCACGGTAACCATATCGTTGACAGGTAGCTACTTTCTTTGAATCCAAATCTATCGGGTGGCCATGATGCCTTGCTAGGGGCCAATCTTGGTCTGTGTATTAGTGAGACGATTAATTGTTGTAATCGCAATACTATACACTGTCGATATGATGAGGAGCCTATGGGTCAGACACATATAAGACAATTTAAGATCCAAGAAGAATGAAGGGCGTTTTCGTCTTTTAAGGCAAAAGGGTATTTTGGTAATTCCACGGTGCAATTAAATTTGCTGAGGTCGTAGCCTTTATTTAATTTGTTAGAAAAATTAAATAAGTGAAATTACGTTTAAATGTGTGTTCGCACATTTAAATATATATTATCATTATTGTTAAATGTTAATATTTATATATATATATATATATTAATTGATTTTAATTGAGATAATGATGGAAAAATAAAATATTAAATTAGGAGTGTTTGGCAACATGGGGCATTTGGGTTGGAGCCCAAGCCTATTCCGTATGGGATTAGGGCAAATTGATTAACTATAAAAAGAAAAGTGTGTGTGTTAATTAATGAATTAATTGATTTCTCTTGAAATTAAAAACACACACAGCAGCCCCATCTCCTCCCACGCCAGTTTTGGGTTTTAGCCTAAAATCAATTTCAATTGATTTGCTTTCTTCTTAATCTTGAAGCCAAAGAGGATCTAGCAAATCCCTCTTTGGTTCTTTTGAGATTGTCTTCGTGTGGACTACGCAGGTTCGATCCTACACTTGGATCGGTAGCAAAACATTCGTCAACAAATTTGGAGGAGCCTCCAACGTGCATTTGCTTTCTTTAAACTCAGATTTATTTTTTTGCAGATTTTATTTAATATGAATTGTAAAATTATACCCTTGATCTTGGCTCATGTAAAAGATCCCTGAATTATATTTTTTGTTTCCGATGCGTATATGGGACCGTTTACTAACAAAAACCATGGTGATGGAAGGCATACGTGACTTAATATATCTTATTTGAGGGTTTTTGTTTAATGTCTCACCAGATTATTATCTTTGTTAGAATGACATTGTTTGGCATGTTATTTAACATTCAACCTTAGCATGCATTCTAAACAAATAATTAAATGTGCCGGTAGATGGCCTACTAAAACCGATTTCCTTGTGCCTAGAGGAATCGGTGGGTCAACCTAGGGTTTAAAAATAAGTCTTGGTTCTTCAAGTTATTCCTCTTCATAGCTCTTTCGTTTCTTCTTCACGATCATTACATCTAATTTTATAGTGAAAAACATGTTCTAATTTAAATCAATAAAATAGAAACCTCGCATTACATATGAGGGGGTGAGATGAGGAGAAGAAATACATAGAGATTTAAGAGGGAGAGGTTGGACACGCAGGTCCTATTTGTTTATAAAAAATTTCAAACAAACCTAATAAACAATAAACAATAGGTCTAAGGCTCATGTACTAGGCACCATGCAATTATCGAACAAGAACATTGCATACATTCAAAAACAATCAATTTTTGAATTGGGTGGGTTGAATTATCAAGTTAGCACCTTAAACGTGCAGAATGAATATTGGTTTTAAAGGTTCAAAAAACTAAAATTTAGCCCTTGTGCGAAAAACGGAACATTAGGTTTCTTGCTACGGCGAAGAAATTCTTTGCCTCAGCGAAGTTTTATTTTGCCGCAGAGATCGTGAACTTCTAAAAAACACAAATCGTTCTAGAGAGTTTTATGCCGCGGCGAAGTTTTATTTTGCTGCGACTAGATCTTCTTTTTTGAAATTTTGCTGCTGCAAAGGTTTATTTCGCCGCAGCCAGATTTACTTTTTGTATCTCGCCACGGCGAAGTGTTATTTCGTTGCGGTTAATGCCGCAAAATAGTGAATCAGGCATAGTAATGTCTTTTGTAATTTTTTCACATAATAACACGGATCCAAATCAAATCGAATGCTTAAACTTCGACCAAGACACCAACCAACCAATACACATTATTTAATCAATTGATTAATCAAGACATTCAACATACATAATTTTTCCAAATTTAAAGACACTTCAAATCATGCAATAACATGTTATCAAACAAATATACATATTATCAAACATCAACTAAACAATATAATCTAATACCCGAGGCTTTGATACCACTGTAAATAATTGGTGTACCATACGTAGCGGAAAAACAAAAATTCAATTGGTAAATCAATTACATTTCTTTGCCTAGATCTGAGTATAGATTATACTGTTTACATGTTCATAAACAAAAATTTGTATAAAGTAAGTCCATTCAAGACTTAGAATACTTACATATGTTTGAAGGCTCTTTCAAATATCTCTGATTTCGGACAGGAACACTGTTCACGATTACTGTTCACCATCAACTGTTCACGTGATTTTTCACCAATTGATCCAAAGTAGGATCGCACTAATGGAAGTCCACACGAAGATAATTCGCAGAACCCTTGATTATTTTGCTAGAACAATCAATGGCTTCAAGAATCAAGAAAGAAGAAAAAGAAATTTTTTCTTCTTGAGAGAGAGAGATAGGTGGGTAGGGTTTTAATTGAATGAATAATTCTCATATGTTTTAATTTTAAGTTGCACTTATATAGTGCAACAATTAAAACCCTATTATACTTAGGAATAGCCATGGGCTCAAACCCTAGTTTACCCTTGCAACCAAACACACCCTTTATGGTATTTTAATTAATTAATTATTATTATAATTAAAATCAATTAATATATAACAATTTATTAATATTTAATTAATAATAATGATTCATTTAAATATATACAAAGATATATTTAAATATAATCTCACTAATATAATATAGGCAACAACCTCAGCAAATTTAATTGCACTGTGAAATTACCAAAATACCCTTTCATCCTAAAAGAGGAAAATACCCTTCTCACAAATTGATTCTTAAATTATCTTCTAAGTGTGTGACCCGTAGGCTTCCCATCATATCGACACTGTGTAGTATCACGATTAACACCAATTAATTGTCTCACTACACACATACCAAGATTGAACCCTAGCAAGGCATCATGGCCACTCGATAGATTTGGATTCAGCAAAACCGCAGCCTGTCAATGGTATGGTTATCTTGAAATCAAATCCTTTCATCAACTGCTATCTCATCGAGACTGAGGTACAGAAATAGTGTCAACCTTAGATATCCTCGACATGTTTATATTCAGTTACTAGACCAATGACAAGAATATTAAATTGGATTGAGCATCAACTCAATCCCACTATGGCCATAGATTTAGTATCATTGCCATTTACTAAATTACCTAGTGAGATAACTTCTCCCATACCCAGGAGTAATGAATCCTTTGTCAATCCACCATAGTTTTGATGCACTTCTCAATGTAGCCAATCACTATAGTATTGATAGCTCTAAATAGAACTACATTGGGCTAGCGTCAAACTACACCAATTGGTGCACAAGGCGCTCCGGTGATCTCAAGTCTAAGGATCACATGCACCACCATCTATTAGATGATTTATTCCATAGACCCTGAGGTTACCATCCATATGGAATCCTCTGGTGGGTCTGTCCAATGAACTTGCCTCTAGCAAGCACCCATGCGTTGTACTAGGTTGTCGGCAAAAACCTTGACAAGTGAGATCAGTCACTGTCTTTCGACAGGTCGTTCAACACTATGATAGCCTTACCGTATTATCTGTGTCCTTGGTCAGAATAATACTAGGGCTATGGACGTTTCTAGAATGGCCATCATATGTGATCATAGAGTTCTTATTATCAAGATTTGAAACATTGATACCCTCGTCATGGTTCTACCATCCTAAGGACATATATCATTACATACACGATATAGAAGAATAAGCCTTTTATTGATAAATAAACATTTATTACAGATCCAATTTTACAATAATTGATTGGTTCTAGGGCACCTACTCTAACAATTTAGCAATCAAATCAACCTTAGCCTTGTCTACTTCAATACCCTTACTAGGTTTCACATGCCCTTAAAATAGTTCCCTGCTTCACCATGAAATGACTTTTTTCCCAACTCAGTGTCAAATTAATTTCAACAAATCTTTTCATAACCAAAATCAAATTATCAAGGCATTTATCAAATGACGACCCAAAAACAGAAAAACTATCCACAAACACCTTAATAAATTTTTCAATCATATCAAAAAAGATGGACATCATACACCTTTGAAATGTGGCTAAAGCATTGCACAATCAGAAGGACATCCTCCTATATGCAAAGGTTCCGAATGGACATGTGAATGTCATGTTCTCTTGATCCTTTGGAGCGATAGGGATCTAATTGTAACCTGAAAGACCATCAAGGAAACAATAATAAGAATAACTAGCCAATCTTTCTAACATTTGATCAATGGAATAGGAAAATGATGCTTTTTAGTTATAGCATTCAATTTCCTGTAATCAATGCAAACCTACTGACAAAGCAATATTTATCCTAGTATTTTGTTATATTTTTGGCTATTATTTGTATGTTTTACCTTAAGAATATATTACTTTGAGGTGATTTTTACCATTTTGAAGGTACATGAGCTTTTGGAATGCATTTGGAATAAATCGTGCAAAATGGGTCGAGAATAGGAGTTGAAAAGATGAAGAAAAATGCGAAGCAACAAGATGGCACCACGGCGCATAAAAGTTATCTGGGCAGAAAGTTAATGGCGTGACATGAAGAATTCGACACTGCGGCACCAAAGAGTTTAAGGTTTGGAGGAAGATTCGGCGTTGTAGCATGGATCGCGGAGAAAATAAAATTCTCACCTTTTCCAACTCCGACTTGAATTTATACTTTCCCAAAAACACCCCTAGCAAAGAAAAAACAATAAATAAGACATTATAATTTATTTTAAGAGAATTCTCTTTGACCTAATTTGAGAGTTTTATGTTTTTGAGAGTATTGCTTTATTGAGAGAAATTGTGAGTTTTCAACAAGGGACAGAAGAAAGAGGATCAATCTACTTCAATTCCTAGGTGATTTATTTTTAGTTACATGCAATATGATTAGTTTTTTATTCATTGAGTTAATTGGTTTGAGTTTGATTATGAACAACTAAATATATTGTGGGGTTTAGTTTAACTATCATGATTGTATTGGGTATTTGGTGATTTGTTTTATGAAGATTTTGGATTGTTTCTTGTTTAATTGTTCTTCATGATATTAATTATAATTTTGCTGACTGGCCAATTACTTTTTATAATTAAAATTGAGAATTAGGGTTCTAGTGATCATCTTGCCTTAATTCAGCTCCATTAAACAAGAGTTCAAATTGAATACATGATCATTGTTTCGATTTGGATGGTTGTGTGATTTCCTAATGCATATTACGATTACTTAGTTAAGAACTTGATCATAGAAGTTAATTTGTTAATTATAAATGGAGAATAAACATGATCATTGGAATTCTCTATGGTTTAGTGGAAAAATCAACAATCTGAATTTAAGTTTTAATTTTTTTTAGTTACCAAATATTCCAATACATGATTGAGAAGTTAGCTAAATCCCCACTATCACTCTTATTGATTTAATTCACATTCTTCATATTGCATTCGTTAGTTTTAATTAATTTACAGTTTTATTTTAGATTAATTTCATCCATCTTTTGGTTATAGTGTTAGGATTTTATTAATTGTTTAGTTTAGTTGTTAAAGAAAATAAATTAAGAATCTAGACCACTAGAAATTCCCTAAGAGATCGTCCTTGATAGTAAACTTGTCGCTAGCTATTAGTGATTTGTATGCTTGCACGTAGTAAATTTGCACATCAAGTTTTTGGCGCCATTGCCAGTGAATTGCGCTTAAATTCTATATTTGTTTTCTTAGTTTTGTTTGAATTTTATTCTTTGTTCTTTGTTTTAGTTTGTTTTGCTTTGTTTGATTTTTTCTTGGTTTTTTTTTTTATGTATATGCAAGGTCAAAGGTCCTTAGGAGGAAACCTCGCACTACGAATTGATAATATTCATAGGATAAGGGAGAATTTGCAGAAGTTAGTTGAAGAAAAAGCTTGCGGATATCTTTGAAGAAGAGCCATTACATTCCGAGGACGAAAAGCAAAGCTTTGAAGAAACAGAAAATATGGGCCCAACAGGGAACCAAATGATGATGAAGAAATATGCAAGGCCAATCATTAGGACTACCACATCTTGCATACAATTGGGGGAAAAAGCATGGAATTATGAGCTGAAAAATATCCATTATAGCATGTTGCCTTCCTTCTATGGGGTTTCTAATGAAGATCCATTGATGTTCATAAGAGATTTTTATGCTACTGTGCAAACTTTTCCATTGCAAGGACTCAGTGAAGGATCAACTGAGGATGAGATGTTTTCCCTACACCTTGAGTGATATAGCTAAAGCTTGGTTTATGACTCTTCAACCTGGTTCATTGACTACATGGGAGTTAGTTTACAATAAATTCATGGGAAAATTTTACTCTCATCAAAAGACCGCAGACTTGAGGACCAAGATTGCAATGTTTTCTCAAATGGAAGGAAAGCCTTTTCATGAGGCATGGGACAGATTTAAGTTGCTTCTCATCCAATGTCTTCACCAATTATTACTCGCTTCAATTACAAAATTAGTTTTTCTATGATGGATTGACTCAACAATGTCAATATATGATGGACAACGCCACTAGTGGAGCAATGGGTGAGAAAACTGATGTAGAAACGTTTGAGCTATACGAGATGTTGGGTGCTAATTCCCAACAAAAGAGCTTGAGAGGAAGAAGAGTTGGAGTACGTGAATTAAGCTCCGACAATGAGATGGCTATGCAATTTGCTTAATTGACTAAGCAAGTCAAACTTCTGACTACCAAAAATACAGCGAGTAATGAGATACGTGGAGTTTGTGGTGTTTTAGGGCATGGTGCTAACACTTGTTCTTTGTCTTATGACTCTTATGTAGTGAATGAACAAGAACAATCCAATTTGATGGAGTCTTACTAACCTAAGCCTAGGTATGATCCCTATTCAAACACTTATAATTCCAGTGGAGAAATCATCATAATTTCTCTTGGAAGACTAATAATAATCCTGCCTTTACCCAAAACCCAAGGCCTAGTCAATTTCCAAACCAAGCCATACCACCTAACCAACATAGAAATCGAACCGTGGAAGAAAGCTTGAATGCCTTTATTCAAGTTAGTAGCAAAAATCAGGAGAGAAATGATCAAAGGCTGGATTCTCTAGAAGCATCTATGAAGAGGATAGAACTGCAAGTTGGGTAGCTTGCGAGTCAGCTACAAGGACATCAACAAGGAAAGTTGCCAAGTCAACCTGAGCAAGCAAAGGCTATTACAATCCTTCAAAGTGTTAAGATTTTAAATAAAGATTTTGATAATAAAAATTCTAATGAATTACCACATGATGCAGAAAATTGGGATGAGAAGTGTGATAGACAAGAAATTCCTAAGAAAGTGCAAGCAAAAGATGTTCAATGGTCCAAGCCAATCAACAAGGATGAAGGAACAAAGAGTTTCTCCTCACCAACACTCCATAAGGTGACAGAGCCTTATAGACCTCCATTTCCTTATCCAAATTGACTAAAGGACAATAATCAGGATAAACAATTTTCTGAAACTTTGATATGATTCTTAAAGCTAACATTAACTTGCCTCTTTTGGATGTTATCAAGGATATGCCTTTTTATGCAAAGTTTTTCAAGGAACTCATTACCAAAAAGAGGAATATGGGAAGAATGAGAAGGTCATGGTTTTAGAAGTTTCTAATGCAGAGCTCCGATAAAACTTGTATCCTAAATGGAAAGATCCTGAAAGTTCAACATAAACATCACCATGGGAGACAAGAAAATCGCAAAAGCTATCCTAGACTTGGGAGCGAGTATCAATCTCATGCCTTACTCAATATACTTGGAACTCGGTTTGGGGAGCTTAAGCCAACAACTATGACCCTTCAACTTGTGGATAGATTGGTCAAATACCCAAAGGGGATAGTTAAGGATTTGTTGGTGCAAGTGGACAAGCTGATCATCGACTTTGTGGTTTTGGAGATGGAAGAAGTACCTTTAAAGGACAAGCAGCATATAATTTTGCTTGGTAGACCATTCTTGGCGACAACCAAGACAGTTATAGATGTCCATAGAGGGAAGTTATCCATGACAGTCTTGGGAGAGACTATTGAATTTTAAGTGTTTGGCTCTCTACCTATTCCTTTTACTTCTACTTTTTAGAAGTGTTCTTTTATTGATTGTGTGGACTCACTTGTTTATGACATTTATTTGCAAGAGAGGATAGAAGATAAGCTTGAAGCCGCCCTAACACTTGATAAGGTGGAGGAAACTGAGGGATTCCACGAGATACTAGATAGAGCAATTCCTATTTTACCGTAAGGAAAGTCTAGTAAATCATTAGAGTTACCAACATCCCCACATAGGGATGAGCCTCCTTGAACACGCAAGGAGAAATGTCTTGCGAAGACATTATAGAAAGTGCTTGGTGGGAATCGACCCACCTATATTTGGTAGTTTCTTTCTTTTCTCTTGCTTATTTGTGTTTTTTTAAGGTTTTGATTTTATTATTATTATTATTATTTATTTGTTCCCTTTAAATGTTTTTCTAAACATATGCTTTCTTTGCAAACATTGAGGACACTGTTTTGTTTAGGTTTAGGGTGCACACATTTTTGCTTTTAATTTTAAAAAAAAAAAAATTTATTTTTGGTTAGTAACTAGATCTTTTATGCAATTTGTGTTTATTTTGTTAGCATTTTCAAAAGTTTGATGTGTAAATTGATGCATACCCATCTTCCATAAACCATGCTCTGTTAGTAAACGGTCCCATATACGCAGCGGAAAACAAAAATATAATATAAGGATCGTTTACATGAGCCAAGATCAAGGGTATAATTTTACAATTTATAGTAAAGTAAAATATGCACAAATGGTTAATTAAGAGTTTAGAATAACATACACACGTTTGGAGGCTCCTCCAAAATAGTCTTTGTATGTATTTGCTACCGATCCAAGCATCAGATCGAACTTATGAAGTCCACACAAAGACAATCACAAAAGAACCAAAGAGGGATTTGCTACATCCTCTTTGGCTTTAAGATTAAGAAGAAAGGAAATCAAATTGAATTGATTTTAGGCAAAAAGTGTTTCTGACGTGGGAGAGAATGAGAGGGGCTGCTGTGTGTTTTTATTTTAAAGAGAAATCAAAATTCATTTCAATTAACACACACTTTTCTTTTATAGTAAATCAAGTTGCCTTATTCCCATATGGAATAGGCTTGGGCTCCAACCCACACACCCCATGTTACCAAACACTCCCAATTTGATATTTTATTTTCCATCATTATCTTAAAATCAATTAATATATATTTAATATATATTAACATTTAACAATAATGATAATATATTTAAATATGGGTGAACACATATTTAAACGTAATTTCACTTATTTAATTTTTCTAACAAATTAAATAAAGGCTACAACCTCAGCAAATTTAATTGTACTATGAAATTACTAAAATACCCTTTCGCCTAAAAAGACAAAAACGCCATTCTTTCTTCTTGGCTCTAAAATTATCTTCTATGTGTGTGACCCATAGGCTCCTCATCATACCGGCAATGTATAATATCGCGATTAACACCAATTAATCGTCTCACTAAACACAGACCAAGATTGGCCCCTAGCAAGGCATCATGGCCACTCGATAGATTCGGATTTAACAAAATAGCTACCTATCAACATATGTTTACCGTACAATTCGATCCTTTCATCATTCATTATCTCGATGAGACGAAGGCATAGAAATAGTGTCAACCTTCGGTTACTCTCAATATTATGTATTCAGTGTCTGGACCAATGACCCGTATAATAATCCGGATAGAGCAACAACTCAATCCCACTGTGGCCACAATTTTGGTGTCATTGCCATATACTGAATTGTGCCGTGAGATAACTTCTATCGTACCCGGGAGTGATGAATCCTTTGTCAATCCACCATAGTCTTGATACACTTCTTGATGCAGCCAATCACCACCGTATTAATAGCTCTGAAAAGAACTATATTAGGCTAGTGTCAAACTACACCAATCGGTGCACAAGGCGCTCCGGTGATCTCAAGTCTAAGGATCACATGCACCACCATTCGTTAGAGGATTTGTTCCATGGACACTGGGGTTACCATCCATATGGAATCCTCTAGTGGGTCATCCAGTGAACTTGCTATGGTGTAATCGCCTACAGCAAGCACCCATGTGTTGCACCAGGTTGTCACCAAACAACCATGACAAGTGAGATCAGTCACTGCCTTTCGACAGGGTCGTTCAACACTATGATAGCCTTAGCGCATTATCTGTGCCCTTACTTTGGAATAATATTGGGGCTACGGATGTTTCTAGAATGGCCACTATATGTGCTCATAGGGTTCTCACTATCAAGATTTGAAACACTTGATACCCTTATCACGGTTCTACCATTCTAAGGACATATATCAATACATATTGCAATAATAATGATTTACGCGATATAGAATAAAAGGCTTTTTATTAATTAATGAACATTATTACAAAGAGTCATTTCTACAATAATTGATTGGCTCTAGGGAATCTACTCTAACAATCTCCCACTTGCACTATAGCCAATCATTCATGTATTTAATACCAAATGATCTCAAGTGCCTTTCATGCTTTGCTACAACAGAGGCTTTGTTAGTGGATCTGCGAGATTGTTGTTAGTATGCACTTTACTAATCTGCACATCTTTCCTCTCAACTATCTCTCTGATGAGATGGAATCATCTAAGTATGTGTTTGGACTTCTGATGAGACCGTGGTTCCCTGGCTTGAGCAATTGCTCTATTGTTGTCACAATAGATGTTTATAGGATCAAAAATCGTAGGAACCACACCAAGTTCAGTAATGAACTTCTTAATCCAGGCTGCATCCTTGGCTGTATCTAACAATGCAATATACTTAGCCTCTATTGTAGAATCCGCTACAGTGCTTTGCTTGGAGCTCTTCCAACTCACTGCATCGCCATTGAGACAAAATACAAACCCTGATTGCAATCGATAATCATCTTTGTCCATTTAGAAACTAGCATCACTGTATCCTCTTACAGTGAGCTCATCTTCCCCTCCATAAACCAAGAACATATCCTTATTCCTCTTCAGGTACTTAAGAATTTTCTTGACAGCCATCCAATGGCGCTCACCTGGATCCGATTGATATCTACTACAAGTGCTCAAAGCACATGAGACATCAATCTGAGTACATAGCATGGCATACATGATGGATCCAATTGCAGATTCATATGAGATCCTCTTCATCCTATCTCTCTCATCTTGTGTTTTAGGACACAATTCCTTAGAGAGATAAACACCATGTGACATTGGAAGAAATCCCTTCTTGGATTCTTCCATACTGAATCTTTTCAGTACTTTGTCAATATATGCACCCTGACTTAGGCCAAGCAACCTATGTGATCTATCTCGATAGATCTTTATACCAAGGATGTAGGCTACTTCCCCTAAGTCCTTCATGGAGAAGCACTTGGATAACCAAGCCTTTACCAATTGCAAGTTCAGTATATCATTCTCGATCAGAAGTATGTCATTGACATACAACACTAGGAATGCTACTACGCTCCCACTCACTTTCTTGTAAAAACAAGGCTCATCTTCGTTCTTAATAAAACCGAATTCTTTTACGACTTCATCAAAATGAATGTTCCAGCTCCTTGAAGCTGCTTGAGTCCATAAATGGATCTCTGTAACTTGCATACCTTATTAGCTTGACTATCAAGAACGAAACCATCAGGTTGTGTCATATACATATACTCCTCAAGGTTTCCGTTCAGAAAAGCAGTTTTGACATCCATTTGCCAAATCTCATAGTCATGATATTGTTGGAGTAGGTGCCCTAGAGCCAATCAATTATTATGGAATTGACTCTTTGTAATAATGTTCATTAATCAATAAAAGGCAATTTTATTCTATATCGCGTAAATCATTATTATTGCAATATGTATTGATATATGTCCTTAGAATGGTAGAACCGTGATGAGGGTATCAAGTGATTCAAATCTTGATAGTGAGAACCCTATGAGCACATATGGTGGCCATTCTAGAAACGTCTGTAGCCCCAGTATTATTCTAAAGTAAGGGCAGAGATAATACGGTAAGGCTATCATAGTGTTGAATGACCCTGTCGAAAGGCAGTGACTAATCTCACTTGTCAAGGTTGTTTAGTGACAACCTGGTGCAACACATGGGTGCTTGCTGTAGGCGATTACACTTTAGCAAGTTCACTGGATTGACCCACCAGAGGATTCCATATGGACGGTAACCCTAGTGTCTATGGAACAAATCCTCTAACGAATGGTGGTGCATGTGATCCTTAGACTTGAGATCACCGGAGTGCCTTCTGCACCGATTGGTGTAGTTTGACACTAGCCTAACATAGTTCTTTTCAGAGATATCAATATGTCGGTGATTGGCTGCATCAAGGAGTGTATCAAGACTATGGTGGATAGACAGAGGATTCATCACTCCCGGGTGTGGGAGAAGTTATCTCACGATACAATTCAGTATATGGCAATGACGTTAAAACTGTGGCCACAGTGGGATTGAGTTGTTGCTCTATCCCGTTTATAATACGGGTCATTGATCTAGAAACTGAATACATAATATCGAGAGTAACCGAAGGTTGACACTATTTCTATGCCTTCGTCTCATCGAGTTAACGTATGATGAAAGGATCGAATTGCACGGTAACCATATCATTGACAGGTAGCTACTTTGCTAAATCCAAATCTATCGGGTGGCCATCATGCCTTGCTAGGGGCCAATCTTGGTCTGTGTATTAGTGAGACGATTAATTGGTGTTAATCGCGATACTATACACTGCCGGTATGATGAGGAGCCTATGGGTCACACACATAGAAGATAATTTAATATCCAGGAAGAAAGAAGGGCGTTTTCGTCTTTTAAGGGGAAAGAGTATTTTGGTAATTTCACAATGCAATTAAATTTGCTGAGGTTGTAGCCTTTATTTAATTTGTTAGAAAAATTAAATAAGTGAAATTACGTTTAAATGTGTGTTCGCACATATTTAAATATATTATCATTATTGTTAAATGTTAATATATATTTAAATATATATTAATTGATTTTAATTGAGATAATGATGGAAAATAAAATAAATCAAATTGGGAGTGTTTGGCAACATGGGGCGTTTGGGTTGGAGCCTAAGCCTATTCCATATGGGACTAGGGCAACTTAATTAACTATAAAAGGACAAGTGTGTGTTAATTAATTTAAGGAATTGATTTCTTTTGAAATTAAAACACACACAGCCCCTCTCTTTCTCTCCCGCGGCAGTAACACCTTTTTGGCCTAAAAATCAATTCAATTGATTTGCTTTCTTCTTAATCTTGAAGCCAAAGAGGATCTAGCAAATCCCTCTTTGGTTCTTTTGAGATTGCCTTCGCGTGGACTACGTGGGTTCGATCCTACACTTGGATCGGTAGCAAAACATTCATTGACAAATTTGGAGGAGCCTCCAATGTGCGGTTGTTTTCTTTAAACTCAGATTTATTTTTTGCAGATTTTATTTTAATATGAATTGTAAAAATTATACCCTTGATCTTGGCTCATGTAAACGATCTCTATATTATATTTGTTTTGTTCCCGCTACGTATATGGGACCGTTTACTAACAGTTGTATCAAAGCCTAGGGTACTGAATTTTACAATTTTTTTTGGGATGCTTGATAACATGTATTTGATGATATAATGTTGCCCTATAAAATCTTCCTTAAATCATGTTTTTGAGAAATTGATTAATCAATTAATCTGATTTGTTGATGAACTGCAAGTTTGGTTTAATGCATGCTAGATTTTTGTTGAGATCAATGTGTTTGGTTGATTACAAGATCCGTTTAGAGTGTTTTTGGTTGCTGTATGAACAGATCTGGAGTTACAAATCTGTGTACGCTTGCCATGGTGATATAATCCATTGTCGCAGCAAGCGTTGTTCTCGTTGGCTCTGGTGACGAAACCAGCACTCGCCATAGCGATATAAAGCATTGCCACGGCGATCGTCCTCTGGACGAGTGCTGGTGATGAAGTCAGCGACTCGCCATGGAAATCGTCTTCTGGACAAGTGCTATATGAAAACAGCGCTCGCTGCAATGATATAACCCATCACCGCGGCGATCGTCCTTAGGATGGGCGTTGTACCAAATCACCGCGACGTTAAGCGTGAACATCAAGTAATCAATGCACGCCGTGATGATCTAACTCATCACCGCAGCGAGCATACTTCCGAGTGTGGAGGGGCTGAAATGTAAAGTTTCAAAACTTTTGGACCAAACAAACAAGATCTGTAAATTGTCAGGGGGTAAATTGTAATTAACCCATAAATTTCAAAATTTGATTGTTTTTGAAATGTATGCTTTGTACTTGTTTGTATATTGCATGGTGCCCGGTACATGAGCCTTAGACCTAAGGGTGAATGCTTTTAAAATATTTTGGGTATGTATGGTTGTTTTATTTATTAAATAGGGCCTGTGTGTCCTGCCTTTCTCCTCTTCTCGATGTACATTCTCTTCTCATCTATTTCCCCTCGAATGTAAATCAAGGTTTTCTAAATTTATTGATGTAAAGAATTTGTATAATTATTTATTGTAAATTTAGAACGATATTTTTTGTAATGTACTTGAAGACGGAGCAAAGGACGAGGCAACCATACTTGAAGACTCAAGATGTTTATTACAGGACCCTTAGGTGACCCACCGATTCCTCTAGGCTCGAGGAAATCGGTTGTAGTTGGGCCATGTACCAGCACGTTTTAATATTTTGTTTAGAATGCATGATAAGGTTGAATGTTCAATAACATGTCAAGCAATGTCATTCTAACAAAGATAATAATCTGGTGAGACATTAAATAACAAAACTCTCAATCAAAGTATATTAAGTTGCGAAAGCCTTCCATCACCATGGTTTTAATCAAACCACTGTTCGTCGAAACCTTGTTCGCCAAAGTGAAGGGTACACTTCTACCAGTGGGAGGTTAAAATGCATTGGAGTTTTCCTTAATGGTGATGGGTCGACTTAAAATGACAGTTTTGCTTGTTTGCCAAAGCGAAGGTTGATAAACACATGTCATAGGCATAGTAGAGCTGTACACATATTGTGTGTACGTGGTGACATGTAGTGTCCACTCTACTGATACTGAGAATCACACTTGAGGACGATGGCATGTAATGTCCATTGGATTGTGTGATTGGCTTGTTGGCTTTCTCACATTTGAGGCTGATAGTAGGAGCTATCAACTAGTGTGGATTAAGTTTGCCTAATCAACTCACTTTGGCTTGTTCGCCAAAGCGAATGTTTGAAATGGGTAGGATGGGATCTCGATCCACTAGGAAAGTCAACGGGCTTTCCCGAGTTCAATGGTGAGGGCTATTGACTTGAGTAAAATAGTGGGAGCTTCGTTTAAAAGACCATATTAAACAATAATAATGAACATGGTAATAATAGTTATTTTTCTGCACTTGTAGTTCACTTAAATTTGAGCAAAATGATCCCAACATCACTGCGACAAATCATCGAACTGGGAGAGAAATGGAATGGTAAAAATTTTGTTGATTGGTATAGAAGTATAAATAATATACTTCAGTCAAGCGATGGATTATACACCATTGAGCAAGCTCTATCACCAGAGCCTGCTGATAGTTCTATCCATGAGACTGGGTATGTATTATGTATATGTGAAGCATACACATGATGCAAAAGCAAAAATGACTAGATACATTGTGCTTGCATCAATGGCAGCATTACTGCGACAACAATGCCAGAAAATGGATTTAGCTTCTATTCTTCATTTTCTTCGAAGAAATGAGAAGCATATGTTGTCTTGGTCGTTATTCAGATGTAGGACGGAAGAGGGTACCAAAATTGGCGATCATATAACACACACACATATATATCTTTGAATTCAAATATAAAGGATATTATCTAGTAATAATAATATGAATAACATGAAATTCAAATTTGGTTTTTAAATTTGAATTGAATTGAATTTAAATATAATGGATACTATCTAATATTAATATTGATAATATGAACTTAATGAAGGTTTAGCGATAAACCTAATATTACAATCTTTGCCAGATTCTTATTCTTAATTCGTCTATGACTTTATTGAGGAAGATAAGAAGAATACGCTTTTCGAGCTTCTGGATTTGTTAAAGGCTACTGAGTCAGGCATGAAAATGTCAGAAACATTGATGTTGGTTGAATCCAACTCAAGTGAAAAGGAAAGGGCTCAAAAGTCATTGGAAAGAACAGTTTCAGAAAGGAAAGGCGTTTGTCCTCACTATGGGAATCCCAGCCACTGGAGGAAACATTGCAAGGCCTTCCTAGCAAAACAGAAGAAGAATGTCACTTCTTCGTTAGGTACATTTTGAGATTAACTTCTCCTGTAAACATCTAGTTGACACAAGATGTGGTTCTTGTTAGGAAACGACCCGGTTGCGCAGCGGAAAACAAAATTTTTACAACCATGGATCGTTCCTTTAGAACCCAAAATCAGGGCATAGAAAACTACAGTTTATATTCATGAGAATCTGCAGAAAAATAAATCCAAAGGTTTAGATTCATACCCACGTTTGGAGGCTCCACCAATGTTGTCTCTGAATGTGTTTGCTACCGATCCAAGTGTAGAATCGAACCGTAGAGGTCCACACGAAGACAATCAACAAGAACCAAGGAAGGATTTGCTAGATCCTCCTTGGCCTTAAGAAATCAAGAAGAAAATGAGTATTTGATTTTTCAATCAAAAGGGTGAAAGTGGCATGGGAGAGTCTCCAAAAGGCTTCTGTGTGTGTTTTTCTTTTCTTTTATCAAAAAGGCAGAAAATCAATTCATTAATAAAACACACTATTCTTTTTATAGGCAAACCAAGTTGCCCTATTCCCACATGGAATGGGCTTGGGCTCCAACCCAAACACCCCATGTTGCCAAACACTCCCAAATTAGATATTTTATTTATTTCATCATTATTTCAATTAAAAATCAATTAATATATTTAATTTAATATATATTAACATTTAACAATAATGATAATTTATTTGAATATGTGCGAACATACATTCAACCGTAATTTCACTTATTTAATTTTTTAACAAATTAAATAAAAAGGCTACAGATTTGGGAATTGCATCCGTGAAATTACCAAAATACCCCTTCTTCACCCTTTAAAAAAGACGAAAACGCCCTTCTTCTTCTTGGCTCTTAAATTATCTTCTATGTGTGTGACCCATAGGCTCCTCATCATATCCCGGTAGTGTATAGTATCACGATTAACACCAATTAATCGTCTCACTAATACACGGACTAAGATTGGCCCCTAGCAAGGCATCATGGCCACCCGATAGATTCGGATTCAAAGAAAGTAGCTACCTCAACGATATGGTTACCGTACAATACGATCCTTTCATCATACGTTATCTCGACGAGACGAAGGCATATAAATAGTGTCAACCTTCGGTTACTCTCAATATTATATTCAGCCCTGGACCAATGACCCGTATTATAACTGGATAGAGCAACAACTCAATCCCATCCGTGGCCACGCTTTAGTGTCATTGCCATATACTGAATTGCTACCGTGAGATAACTTCTCCCGTGACCGGGAGTGATGAATCCTGCAATCCACCATAGTCTTGATACACCCTTGATATAGCCAATCACCACCGTATTGACAGCCTCTCAATAGAATCACAGTTAGGCGTGTCAAACGTACTCCAATCGGTGCATAAGGCGTCCTGGTGATCTCAAGTCTAAGGATCACATGCACCACCATTCGTTAGAGGATTTGTTCCATAGACACTGGGGTTACCATCCATATGGAATCCTCTGGTGGGTCAGTCCAGTGAACTTGCTGCGGTATATCCGCCTACAACAAGCACCCATGTGTTGCACCAGGTTGCCACCAAACAACCTTGACAAGTGAGATCAGCCATGCCTTCTTGACGTGGTCGTTCAACACTATGATAGCCTTATCGTATTATCTCGTGCCCTTACTTCATAATAATATCACGGACGTTTCTAGAATGGCCACCAAATGTGCTCATAGGGTTCTCACTATCAAGATTTGAAACACTTGATACCCTCGTCACGGTTCTACCATTCTAAGGACATATATCAATACATATTGCAATAATAATGATTTACGCGATATAGAATAAAATGCCTTTTTATTATTGATTAATGAACATTATTACAAAGAGTCAATTCTACAATAATTGATTGGCTCTAGGGCATCTGCTCTAACAATCTCCCACTTGCACTATAGCCAATCATTCATGTATTTAATACCAAATGATTTCAAGTGCCTTTCATGCTTCGCTGCGCAGAGGCTTTGTCGGTGGATCTGCGAGATTGTCGCCGCATGCACTTTACTAATCGCACGTCTTTCCTCTCAACTATCTCTCTGATGAGATGGAATCGTCTGAGTATGTGTCTGGACTTCTGATGAGACTGTGGTTCCCTAGCTTGAGCAATTGCTTCATTATTGTCACAATCAATATCTATAGGATCAACAATCGTAGGAACCACACCAAGTTCAGTGACGAACTTCTTAATCCAGAGTGCCTCCTTGGCCGCATCTCGACAATGCAATATACTCCCTCCAATTGTAGAGTCCGCTACGCTTGCTTTGCTTGGAGCTCTTCCATTGCACCGCCATTGAGACAAAATACAAACCCCGATTGCGATCGATAATCGTCTTTGTCCGTTGGAAACTAGCATCACCGTATCCTCTTACGGTGAGCTCATCTTCCCTTCATAAACCAAGAACATATCCTTAGTCCTCAAGACTTAAGAATATTCTTGACACCTCCATCCAGCTGACGCTCACCTGGATCCGATTGATATCTACTACAAGTTCTCAAAGCACATGAGACATCAATCGAGTACATAGCATGGTATACATGATGGATCCAATTGCGATGCATATGGGATCCTTTCTTATCCTCTCATCTCATCTTGTGTTTTAGGACACAATTCCTTAGAGAGATAAACACCATGTGGACATCGGAAGAAATCCTTTCTTGGATTCTTCCATACTGAATCGTTTCAGTACTTTGTCAATATATGCACTCTGACTTAGACCAAGCAACCTACGCGATCTATCACGATAGATCTTTATACCAAGGATGTAGGCTGCTTCCCCTAAGTCTTTCATGGAGAAGCACTTGGATAACCAAGTCTTTACCGACTGCAAGTTCGGTATATCATTCCCGATCAGAAGTATGTCATCGACATACAACACTAGGAATGCTATGCGCTCCCAACTCACTTTCTTGTAAACACAGGGCTCATCTTCGTTTTTGATAAAACCGAATTCTTTTACGGCCTCATCAAAACGAATGTTCCAGCTCCTTGAAGCTTGCTTGAGCCCATAAATGGATCTCTGCAACTTGCATACCTTATTAGCTTGACCATCAAGAACGAAACCATTAGGTTGTGTCATATACACATCCTCCTCAAGGTTTCCGTTCAGGAAAGCAGTTTTGACATCCATTTGCCAAATCTCATAATCATGATATGCAAAGAATTGCAAGCATAATCCGGATGGCTTTAATCATGGCAACCGCGAAAAGGTTTCTTTATAGTCAATGCCATGAATTTGTTTGAAACCTTTGGCAACCAACCGTGCTTTATAAGTATGCACGTTGCCATCCATGTCGCCTTCTTCTTGAAGACCCATTTACACCCTATGGGCTTTATCCCTTCAGTGGTTCCACCGAGACCACACTTGGTTCTGGTACATGGAGTCCATCTCAGATTTCATGGCTTCAAGCCATTTAACGGAATCTGGATCCGATATAGCCTCTTCATAGGTTCTGGGTTCATCGTCTTGGTGGACTAGTACGTCACCATGTTGAGTCACGAGATAACCGTATCTCTCGGGCTCATGGCGTACTCTCCCAGATCTATGGAGCTCCTGTGCTACTTGAGGTGGTTCACTTTGATCCACGATTTGTGGAGTAACCTCCTCATGATGCTCAACCACTTCCTGTGGTACATCATCCCGCCCTTCGTCCTAGTATATCTTGTGGTTCTAGAACTTCATCAAGTTCTACTTTTCTCCCACTAGTACTTCTTAGAAAATATTCCTTTTCTATGAAGACACCAGATCGAGCAACAAAGATTTTGCGCTCTTTTGGGTGGTAGAAATGGTATCCTTTGGTCTCCTTTGGATACCCCACAAATATACATTTACAGGATTTTGGGCCCAACTTGTTCGAAGTCAATTTCTTAACATAAGCTTTGCAACCCCAAATCCTTAGATAAGACAAGTTGGGCTTTTGCCCACTCATGACACATATGGAGTCTTATCTCGCCTTTGACGGTACACGGTTTAAAAACGTGAGTCGCATCTCTAGGGCATAACCCCTAACGATGCAGGTAAATCACTAAAACTCATCATGGACCTAACCATGTCAAGTAAGGTCCTATTCCTCCTTTCTGACACTCCATTGTGTTGGGGTGTGTAAGGAGGGGTGAGTTGTGATACTATCCCACATTCCTTCAGGTACTCAAAAAACCCCGAGCTTAAGTATTCACCTCCTCGATCCGACCGAAGAGCTTTAATACTTTTGCCCAACATATTCTGTACTTCATTCCTGAATTCCTTGAATTTATCAAAGGCTTCAGATTTATGTCTCATAAGGTAGACATAACCATATCTACTGAAATCATCAGTAAATGTGATGAAGTATGAATATCCACCTCTTCAACTTCGGAGTGGACCACATACATCACTATGGATGATGCCTAATAGTTCAAGAGCCCTCTTTCACTTTGTCCTGAAAGGAGACTTGGTCATCTTGCCTAAATGGCATGACTCGCATACCTCAAATGACCTGGAAGTCAAAAAGGGGCCAAAACTCCATCCCTTTGAAGTTTTGCAATGCGAGTCTTATTAACATGACACAATCTACAATGCCAGAGATATGTTTGGTTTTGATTGCTATGTTTAGCTTTCTTGGTTTCAATATTGAGAATATCTTTATTGTTTAAATCAAGAACATATAATCCATTATATAACCTTGCAATTCCAAATATAATACCATTCAAACTAAAGGACAACAATCCATTAGATATCTCAAAATGATACCCCATATTATCCAAAACGGATACTGAAATAATATTTCTAGAAATAGAAGGTATGTGATAACAGTTATGTAGTTCCAACAATAAACCCGTAGGCAAAGATAAACAATAAGTCCCTACAGCTAATGCAGCCACATGTGCTCCATTTCCAACTCGTAGGTCCACCTCTCCCTTGGCGAGCACTCTACTCGCCTTAGTCCCCGCACATCAAGACAAATGTGAGTACCACATCCCTGTGTCCATGACCCAAGATGTTGAGGGAGAGAAGTTAATCTCAATCATGAAAGTACCTGAAGTCGTAGCCTCGGCTTCTTCTTGCTTGCGAGGAAAGCCTTGAGAATGTTTCCTCCAGGTGGCAGGGCTTGCCACAAAAGAAGCAGACTACCTTGCCCTTTCCTATGCCACTCTCAGGACCAAGAGCAACCTGTCCTTTAGGCTTGGGCTTAGGTTTGGCCTTAGCCTTACCCTTCCGCCGCTTGCGCTTTGCTTTACCGGCAAGCTAACAGTAAAACAGCTTGGACTTTTTCAAGTCCCTCGCTCATCCCTCGGGCATGTTCAAGTTCGACAGGGTTTTTTCCATCGTGTTCATATTGAAATTCATTATGAACGGAGCATAAGAGTTAGGCAAGGACCGCAGTAATTAAATCCATTTGTAATTCTGCATCTAAGCCACATCCCAAAGTCTCAAGCCTCTATGTGCTCGATCATCTTGAGCACATGAGGACCAACTTCGGGCACCCTCTCAATCGATTACTCCCAAACGGTGCTTTCGACACCTTGTACCTCATGTCAGCATTTCGGGAGGGCAGAAAGCTCCTTGAGGTGTAGAATTATGGAAGAAGTATCCATATTCTCATGCCGCTTTGCAGATAGGTGTCATTGATGCTAACATCAAGCATTGTACGCTATCAGCATCATCAAGGAACTTTTGATAAGTATCCTTAATTTCTGAGTGGCATCAGGGATCGCTCACCATATATGGCTTTTCAAGGATATACAACTTCTTTTCTGACTTAAGTATAATCCAAAGATTACGATACCAGTCTGAGAAATTGGATCCATCCAACCTGTTTTCTTTTTCGATTATCGGTCGCAGGTTCATAATGCTCATTTTTTGTGAATCTACAATTGCAGAAAAGATAAAGTTATTATAAAGTTCATTATTATTTAATATGGTCTTTTATTAAACAATGCTCCCACTATTTTACTCAAGCCAATAGCCCTCACCATTAACTCGGGAAAGCCCGTTGGCTTTCCTAGTGGACCGAGATCCCATCCTGCCCATTTCAAACCTTCGCTTTGGCGAACAAGCCAAAATGGGTTGATTAGGTAGGCCAACAAACTTAATCCACACCAATTGATAGCTCCCACTATCAACCTCAAATGTGAAAAAGCCAACAAGCCAATCACACAATTCAATGGCTCCAACCATTGTCCTCAAGTGTGATTCTCAGTATCAGTAGAGTGGACACTACATGTCACCACGTACACATAATATGTGTATCGCACTATGCCTATGACGCGTTTCAACCTTCCTTCGCGGCAAACAAGCAAAACCGTCATTTTAAGCTTCCACTCCATCACCATTAAGGAAAACTCCAATGAATTTTAACCTCCCACTGGTAGAACCCTTCGCTTTGGCGAACAAGGTTTCAGAATAGTGGTTTGATTAAAAACCATGGTGATGGAAGGCACAGTGACTTAATATACTTAGTTGAGGGGTTTGTTATTTAATGTCTCATCAGATTATTATCTTTGTTAGAATGACATTGTTTGGCATGTTATTCAACAGCCAACCTTAGCATGCATTCTAAACAAAATATTAAACGTGCCGGTAAATGGCCTAACTAAAACCGATCTCCTCGAGCCTAGAGGGATCGGTGGGTCACCTAGGGATCCCTGTAACAAATATCTTGAGTCTTCAAGTATGGTTGCCTCGCCCTTCGCTTCGCCTCCAGGGTACATTACAAAAACATCATTCTAAATTTACAATAAAATTAATATTAAACTAATTTTACATCAACAAATTTAGAAACCTCGATTTACATTCGAGGGGAATGAGATGAGAAAAGAATGTACATTAAGAAGAGGAGAGAAGGCAGGACTCGCAAGCCGTATTTAAAATATTACAGCCATACATACCCAAAATAATTTAAAACATTCACCCTTAGGTCTAAGGCTCATGTACCGCGCACCATGCAATATACAAACAAGTGCAAAGCATACAACTAAAAAATAATCAATTTTGAATTGGGTGGGTGTAACGACTCGATTCTTATAAAAACATGCACATTGAAAATACATGTAACCATAATATAAAAAGTTGGGCCCAAATTTTTTTTTTCATTAAACGTATGCATTCTTATACAAATATATACAAGGTTTGTGACATATGCAAAACTATCAAAATAGGGTGGACAGTGTAGCCATTTCTCTTCGTGTGCCGATGTCCATCCGGGCCGTGTCCTCATCTAGAACCTCATAAAAACATAGGGAACAACCGGATGAGAGCAAACAAACATTGCTAAGTAAACTCCTGAACTCTAATATCACCGTAACTCTTTCTGTAATCACTATCTAATTACTCTTTCTCATAACTCCTCTATACTAACTTTCTTTTTAGTAAGTCACGGCCCCATCTGACCGGAGGCACGGCTGGGACTCGCTCCCACTCCCAGTGACTTCTACTCATTCTAGCCGATCGGACTTGGTTATGCATGGATTCGGAACCTTTGGCCATGTGAGTGCATAGAATCTCTCGGGTAAACTCGGGTATAGCCCTCATCCGCATGTACACTACGGGCTACACCACTTCTCTTTC
The DNA here is from genome assembly GCA_026229545.1 of Pistacia atlantica. NCBI lineage: Eukaryota > Viridiplantae > Streptophyta > Magnoliopsida > Sapindales > Anacardiaceae > Pistacia > Pistacia atlantica. Next base: position 17,294,260 of record CM047903.1, on the reverse strand, counting down.
TGATACTCTGGCCGCTTTATTGATGCGGCGTACATGCGGGAATACTCTACCCGTACTCACAGGTTCCCCATCGCACAACCTACTATATTCTTATTAAGCACTATCTTTATATATACATCATTCTCTTTCTTTATCTTAGAGTGCTAAACTCAAAAGTCTCTACTCTTTCTCTACTCTCTTTTCTAATGCATAAGTAAAGCATAATTAATGCACATCAATGTTAATGAATTTATGAAAAGTAACTATGACATGTAGCAACAATTAAGGCTTTCTACCCTTACTTATAATTCTCTTGAGCATTTCATCAAGCAACTCATGTGCATAAATAACTCTACTCTAACTCTAACCTTTCTGTTTTCTTTAATCAACCAAATGGGAGAAAACTCCCTCATAAACCCTAAGTTCCCTATCAAAAGAGAAACACTTCCATAATCTTGCTCAAAACCTCCTCCAACTCCAATCAAACTCAACCCAACATCAAGCAAATACCACACTTCTCATAACTCAAACATAATTACTACTCTCATTCATCAATTAAAAGAAAGCACATATGTATTTCAATCTACTCAAAGGGGTTCTTAGATCTCAACTTAGGTTGAGTTTATTTACCTTATGAGAAATTGGCTTCTTTAACACTTCTCCTTTCCTTTGGAAGCTTGATTTTCCTCTACAACTTAACCAACAATCACAACATTAGATTCTAATCAAAACATAAGAAAACTCTCATCTAAAGCACAAATCCTTACCTTAGGAAGCTTTAGGTTAAAACCCTACTAAAAGTTTCTTAAAAAGGCTCTTGGAAATCCTTGAAAGATTGAAGGAAATTTGAGAGAGTTTAGAAGAATGAAGGAGGCGGTGGAAATGGGAAAATGAAGAACTTTCAAAGGCTAAACCCTTTTTAATATCTCTTAATACTCATTCTTCCCATTTTGCCCTTGCTCTTTTATGGAAATTCCATCCATATCCTTTGATTCCTTACTAACACACCCCCACACTAACATATTCTCCTTGAAATTTCCTTATAATTTACTCCCCACTTTTCCTGCTAATTAGGGGTAGAATGGTCAAATTGCCCTTAGTGAAGAGAATATCTAAAACTTAGTAAACATTTTGGTTGGATCAGCGCCGCGCGAAACCTGTCTGCCCAAAGTTTCCCTTGGTTTCAACATCTCTTCGCCGCGGCGAAGATTCTTCTTCGCCCCGGCGAAGACACTACACTTCTTCTATTTTTAACCAATTTCAAGGCAATTAGTCAACACAACACTCGTACTAATGTCAATCAAACAATATTACAACGCTACCATCTCAAATAAGAGCAAACGAAAGAACAATAACTACGTACCTCAAGTGGGGCGTTACAATTCTTCCCCCCTTAATAGAATTTCGTCCCCGAAATTCATACAAATAACTCCGGAAAGCGATTCTGCATGTCCCATTTTACTTCCCAAGTGGCCTCTTCCACTTTGTGATTCCTCCAAAGGATCTTCACTAGCGGAACACTCTTGTTCCGGAGCTCTTTAACCCTTCGATCTAAAATCTGAACTGGACGTTCTTCATATACTAGGTTCTCTGTCACTTCAACATCCTCTACACTCAAGATATGGAGGGGATCACTTACATATTTCCGTAGCATCGAGACATGAAAGACATCATGCACCCTATCCATACAAGGTGGTAGTGCCAATCTGTAGGCCACATTTCCTACCCGTTGCAAGACTTCAAATGGACCTACGTATCGCGGTGCTAACTTCCCTTTGCTTCCGCGCATTACTCGCAAGGGCCCGGAGGAAACTTTCAAAAACACTTTATCACCCACTTGAAATTCACTTTCTTTTCTTCAAGCTCCAGATAGCTCTTTTGTCGATCTTGGGCTTGCTTCATCCTCGATCGTCTCCCACATCTTCTATCAATTTCTCAGTCACCTCTGGCCCAAGAGCTGCACTTAGCTCATCCTTTTCACATACCTCATCCCAATGTAGTGGAGACCTACATCGTCTTCCATACAAAGCCTCGTAAGGCGCCATCTTAATCGTAGACTGATAACTATTGTTGTAGGCAAACTCCACCAGGGGTAACATTTCATGCCAAGAAGCTTTATAATCCATACAGCAGGCTCTCAACATATCCTCAAGCACCTAATTTGTCCTCTCGATTTGGCCATCCGTCTGAGGATGATAGGCAGTGCTGAACACCAATTTAGTACCCAAGTTCCTCTATAAACTCATCCAGAAGGCTGAGACAAATCTGGAATCTCTATCTGACACTATTGTCTTGGGCACACCATGTAACCTGACTATTTCCTTAATGTAGATCTGAGCCAGCTGATCCGTAGTAGTGCTTTCCTTTATCGGGAAGAAAATGGGCTGATTTGGTTTACCTATCCACAATCACCCATAAAGCATTATACCCTCTCTGGACTCTAGGGAGACCAGTGATGAAATCCATTGAAATACTCTCCCATTTCCACTCTGGAACACTCAAGGGTTGAAGCAACCCTGACGGCCGTTGATGTTCTACTTTCACCTGCTGACAAGTTAGACATTTAGCTATGAACTCTGCAATGTCTTTCTTCATACCTCCCACCAATAGCTTTTCTTTACGCCCCGATACATCTTAGTTGCTCCAGGATGAGCAAAGTATGGTGTCATGAGCCTCCAAAAGAATTTTCGCTTTAACTCACCATTCGAAGGAATACACAACCGATTCCTGAAGTAAAGAACACCATCTCTCACACAAAACTCTGCTGTCTTACGTTCAAGTACTCGTTGAACTATTTTCTGACACCACTCATCGGCCACTTGCTTTTCTTTCACTTCCCCCAGTAAAGTAGTCTGAATTTCTAACCTTGCAATCCCTCCCGTAATCACTTCAATTTGCTCTCTACACAACTCTTCTATCAATTCTCTTTGCTTAGTGAGTCGGGACAAATAGGCTTTTCTACTCAGGACATCGGCTACTACATTGGCTTTCCCCGGTTGATATTTGATCTCACACTCATAATCTTTAACCTTCTAACCATCTTCTCGCCTCATATTCAACTCCTTCGAGTAAAGAAATACTTCAAACTCTTATGATCAGTATAGATGTTGCTCTTTGCACCATAGAGGTAATGCCTCCAAATTTTTAAGGCAAAGACCACTGCTGCCAACTCTAAATCATGCGTAGGGTATCTCATTTCATGATCTTTCAATTGCCGAGAGGCATATGCTATCACCCTACCTAATTGCATTAGCACTGAACCAAGTCCTTGCAAAGAGGCATCTGTATAAATGTCATAATCTACACCCTCCTACGGCAACACTAACACTAGGGCAGTTGTTAACCTCTTCTGCAATTCTTGGAAACATTCCTCACAAGCTTCTAACCATACAAAATGAGTCTTCTCCGCTTGTTGTAATTTGGCAATCAGCGTTAACCCTTCCACGAATCGCTTGTAGTAACTTGCCAAGCCTAAGAAACTCCCGACCTCCTTTATCGTCCCTCGGCCTCGCCACTCGAGGATTGCTTGCACTTTACTCTGCCCACAGAGATCCCTTCCTTTGATTGACAAGATGGCCCAAGAATATTACTCGATCGAGCCAAAACTCACATTTCGAAAACTTAGCATACAACTGCTTTTCTCTCAACCGTTGCAGTACGATTCTCAAATGTCCCTCATGCTCTTCTCTTGACTTAGAATAAACCAGGATATCATCTATGAAAACCACTATGAACTGATCTAAACAATCGTGGAATACCCGGTTCATCAAGTCCATAAAAACTACTGGGGCATTGGTCAAACCAAACGGCATCACTACAAACTCATAATGCCCATACCTTGAACTAAAGCGCCTTAGCTACATCTTGCCCACCACTCTTACCGATGGTACCCTGACCTCGATCAATCTTGGAGAATATCGCGCCCTCTTCAACCGATCAAACAAATCATCTATTCGAGGTATGGGTACTTATTCTTCACTACCTTATTCAATTCACTCTACCTCAATACACATCCGTAGCAATCCGTCCCTTCTTTTTGACAAACAAAATTGGGGCTCCCGAGGAGAATGACTCGGTCGGATAAAACCCTTGTCCAAAAGCTCTTGGAGTTGCTCTTCAACTCCTGAAGCTCACGGGGCCATTCGATAAGGGGCTTTAGATATTGGTGTTGTCCCTGGTGCTAGTTCGATACTAAATTCAACCTCTCTTTCCGGTGGCAAACCTGGTAAATCTTCCGGAAACACATCCAAAAACTCTCGAGCTATAGGCACCTTCTGAATCTCTGGCTATGGAACATCACCACTTTGCACTACATGCACAATATATCCAGAACACCCCTTTCTTAACATCTTTCTAGCCTTCACACTACTAATTAACATACTCAACCGATGGCCCTCTCCAAAGCTAAATTTATCCCCATTATCGAGATTAAATCTCGCTTTCTTCTTTCGACAATCGATCTCTACTCCATACCTCCCTAGGAAATCCATGCCCAAAATCACATCAAAGTCGGGCATATCAAAGACTATTAGATTAACCGCTAGCTCTCGACCATGGATCACTATGGATTCTCCTAACAACATCTCCCTGAGTCAACACACTCACCCCATCGTAACTCAATCTTAATAGGTTGACTTACTCGCTAGGTTTCAAACCTAATCTCCCGATCATCCCATGCGATAGAAAAGAATGGGTAGCCCCATAATCAATTAAAGCATATAAAGAAACAGCATGGAATAGCAACTGACCAGTTACAACTGATGGACGGGCCTTAGCTTCACCCTGAGCCACCGTAAAAACTCTGGCATTAGTACCTCTTGGACCCTGAGCTGCGGGTGGAAATGGAGCTTTACAATCCTTCTTCAGATGCCCTGGCCGACGGCACCTGTAACACACATTTCTATCCCTTAAACATTCCCTCGAATGGTTCCTTCCACATTTAACACAAAGGGGCAACCCTTCGGTTCTGGGCCGCTTGTTCTGCCAATCCCTCCTGTTATTCTTGGGTTGGAACTTCTTCTTGACCCTTACTTCTCTATTCCTTGATGCATCCACCCTCTCCCTCTGCAAAGCAGGGGATGGTTCACTGAGTACCTGTAAAGATGACTCTTCGGCAATGTGCTTATTCACATAAATCTCCGCCCTTAACGCCCTTGTTTTTAAAGCCTCACTATAGGTATGAGGAGGCTCAGCTCCTGTCATCACATCTCGGGCAATATCGGATTTTAACCCCTGTACAAACTTGTCCCTCCTCAACACTGGAGTGTACACTATCCCGGGTGCAAATCGGGCGAGGGAATTGAATCTTACCGAATACTCTTTCACCGTATCGGTCCCCCTGTCTCAAATTGATGAACTCTTGGACTTTCTCATGTACTGGTCTTCCGTTCGATACTCTTCCCCCAAGCCTTTTGAATTCTGCCCAAGTCATTAAAACCGAGTCGTGAGTCTCTTCCATTAGTTCCCACCAAATTTGGACATCTCCCCGAAATAGGAAACTCGCATATCTGATTCTCTCTCTGTCGTTCATGGGAAACAAGGCCACTATCCACTCTACGGACTTAAACAACTTTTCTCTCCGCCAGATCCTCCCTTGTGCCCTTAAATACGACGACCGGTGTTGGCTTGCAAGCCCCTGAACCAGATCAACTCGATTCAAGATTACTGGAGGTACCGGCCCCTCACGTTCTTGTTCGCGGGCCGCCTGACTAGGGGTCTCGCTTCGGTACAACTCTCCCCGACTCTCTCGCTAACACCTCTTGAACGATATTCTGAATCAATGTCACAACAAGAGTAGGGGGAGGGAATTTTGGGGGTTAGGATTCTCCCTCATTCATCACCCTTATTTCGGTTACTACGCCTCATCTACAAAATGACCATACTGGATCAATTTAAGAGAACACTCGACATAAGGAAACAATTAACTTACACAGTCGGCTATTGGACATCGTAGCGATAAGAATGGTACACTATCAAATCCCAAAATCTTTGCTCTGATACCAAAAATGTAACGACTCGATTCTTATAAAAACATGCATAGTGAAAATACACGTAACCATAATATAAAAAGTTGGGCCCAAATTTTTTTTTTCATTAAACGTATGCATTCTTATACAAATATATACAAGGTTTGTGACATATGCAAAACTATCAAAATAGGGTGGAACATGTAGCCATTTCTCTTCGTGTGCCGATGTCCATCCAGCTGTGTCCTCATCTAGAACCTACAAAAACATAGGGAACAACTGGATGAGCACAAACAAGGCTCAGTAAGTAAACTCCTGAACTCTAATATCACCGTAACTCTTTCTGTAATCACTATCTAATTACTCTTTCTCATAACTCCTCTATACTAACTTTCTTTTTAGTAAGTCACGGCCCCATCTGACCTGGAGGCACGGTGGGACTCGCCTCCCACTCCCTGACTTCTACTCATTCTAGCCGATCGGACTTGGTTATGCATGGATTCGGAACCTTTGGCCATGTGAGTGCATAGAATCTCTCGGGTAAACTCGGGTATAGCCCTCATCCGTATGTACACTACGGGCTACACCATTTCTCTTTCTGATACTCTGGCCGCTTTATTGATGCGGCGTACATGCGGGAATACTCTACCCGTACTCACAGGTTCCCCATCGCACAACCTACTATATTCTCTTATTAAGCACTACTCTAGCTTTACTCTATAGTGCTCATTCTCTCTTTCTTTCTACTCTTAGAGTAGTCTAAACTCAAAAGTCTCTACTCTTTCTCTACTCTCTTTTCTAATGCATAAGTAAAGCATAATTAATGCACATCAATGTTAATGAATTTATGAAAAGTAACTATGACATGTAGCAACAATTAAGGCTTTCTACCCTTACTTATAATTCTCTTGAGCATTTCATCAAGCAACTCATGTGCATAAATAACTCTACTCTAACTCTAACCTTTCTGTTTTCTTTAATCAACCAAATGGGAGAAAACTCCCTCATAAACCCTAAGTTCCCTATCAAAAGAGAAACACTTCCATAATCTTGCTCAAAACCTCCTCAAACTCCAATCAAACTCAACCCAACATCAAGCAAATACCACACTTCTCATAACTCAAACATAATTACTACTCTCATTCATCAATTAAAAGAAAGCACATATGTATTTCAATCTACTCAAAGGGGTTCTTAGATCTCAACTTAGGTTGAGTTTATTTACCTTATGAGAAATTGGCTTCTTTAACACTTCTCCTTTCCTTTGGAAGCTTGATTTTCCTCTACAACTTAACCAACAATCACAACATTAGATTCTAATCAAAACATAAGAAAACCCTCATCTAAAGCACAAATCCTTACCTTAGGAAGCTTTAGGTTAAAACCCTACTAAAAGTTTCTCAAAAAGGCTCTTGGAAATTCTTGAAAGATTGAAGGAAATTTGAGAGAGTTTAGAAGAATGAAGGAGGCGGTGGAAATGGGAAAATGAAGAACTTTCAAAGGCTAAACCCTTTTTAATATCTCTTAATACTCATTCTTCCCATTTTGCCCTTGCTCTTTTATGGAAATTCCATCCATATCCTTTGATTCCTTACTAACACACCCCCATACTAACATATTCTCCTTAAAATTTCTTTACAATTTACTCCCCACTTTTCCTGCTAATTAGGGGTAGAATGGTCAAATTGCCCTTAGTGAAGAGAATATCTAAAACTTAGTAAACATTTTGGTCGGACTGTCGCCGCGGCGAGGAAACTTCTATCGCCGCGGTGAAACTGTCCAGAAAGTTTCCCTTGGTTTCAACATCTCTTCGCCGCGGCGAAGACTTCTTCGCCTTAACCTTGACACACTACACTTCCTTCTATTTTTAACCAATTTCAAGGCAATTAGTCAACACAACACTCGTACTAATGTCAATCAAACAATATTACCACGATACCATCTCAAATAAGAGCAAACGAAAGAACAATAACTACGTACCTCAAGTGGGGCGTTACAGTAGGTTAATTAATTAATTACCCTCTTAAATGTGCAGAATGTACATTGGCTTTATAGGTTATTAAAAACTGCAGATTAGTCCCTTTGCAAAAAATGCAAAATTGAAAAGCTATAACCTTCGCCGAGGCGAGGATTTACAGTATGCACTTCCCTGCTGCATACTTCACCGCGGCGAGGATTTAAATTAGGTCTAGCCACTACGTACTTCGCGCGGCTGGTTTTAAACTCGCCCTGGAAATCCCCAACCTTGCATGCCTTCACGTTTTTGCAGTTTTTTGTGTATAAACACGAATCCAAATCAAATCAAACTTACATACGTTCAACCAGGATATTAACCAACCAATATTACATTCATCAACACATTTTAAACCAGTTTATCATTTGAATCACTCATTCAACAGTGGATTTACAGATTTTTTTAGTTTCAACAAAATCGAGGTTTTTCATGGAAGATTCATCAAGGCAGCATGTTATCAACAAATACATGTATCAACCATTCAATAACTGTAAATCTAATACCCTAGCCTCTGATACCACTGTTAGGAAACGACCCGGTTGCGCAGCGGAAAACAAAATTTTTACAACCATGGATTGTTCCTTTAGAACCCAAAATCAGGGCATAGAAAACTACAGTTTATATTCATAAGAATCTGCAGAAAAATAAATCCAAAGGTTAGATTCATACCCACGTTTGGAGGCTCCACCAATGTTGTCTCTGAATGTGTTTGCTACCGATCCAAGTGTAGGATCGAACCGTAGAGGTCCACATGAAGACAATCAACAAGAACCAAGGAGGGATTTGCTAGATCCTCCTTGGCCTTAAGAAATCAAGAAGAAAATGAGTATTTGATTTTTCAATCAAAAGGGTGAAAGTGGCGTGGGAGAGTCTCCAAAAGGCTGATGTTTGTGTTTTCTTTTCTTTTATCAAAAAGGCAGAAAATAAATTCATTAATAAAACACACTATTCTTTTTATAGGCAAACCAAGTTGCCCTATTCCCACATGGAATGGGCTTGGGCTCCAACCCAAACACCCCATGTTGCCAAACACTCCCAAATTAGATATTTTATTTATTTCATCATTATTTCAATTAAAAATCAATTAATATATATTTAATATATATATTAACATTTAACAATAATGATAATTTATTTGAATATGTGAACACACATTCAACCGTAATTTCACTTATTTATTTTAATTTTTTAACAAATTAAATAAAAAGGCTACGACCTCAACAAATTTAATTGCATTGTGAAATTACCAAAATACCCCTTCGCACAAAAAGATGAAAACGCCCTTCTTTCTTCTTGGCTCTTAAATTATCTTCTATGTGTGTGACCCATAGGCTCCTCATCATACCGGTAGTGTATAGTATCGCGATTAACACCAATTAATCGCCTCACTAATACACGTACCAAGATTGGCCCTTAGCAAGGCATCATGGCCATCCCGATAGATTCTGGATTTCAACAAAGTTGCTACCGCTCAACGATATGGTTACCGCATAATACGATCCTTTCATCATACGTTATCTTGATGAGACGAAGGCATAGAAATAGTGTCAACCTTTGGTTACTCGATATTATATATTCGGCCCTCGGACCAATGACCCGTGACATAACTGGATAGAGCAATAACTTAATCCCACCTGTGGCCACAGTTTTAGTGTCATTGCCATTTACTGAATTGTGCCGTGAGATAACTTCTCCCATACCCGGGAGTGATGAATCCTCTGTCAATCCACCATAGTCTTGATACACTCCTTGATATAGCTAATCACCACCTGCATCACACTGAATAGAATCGCGTTAGGCTAGTGTCAAATCGTACCTCCAATCGGTGCACAAGGCGTGATCTCAAGTCTAAGGATCACATGCACCACCATTCGTTAGAGGATTTGTTCCATAGACACCGGGGTTACCATCCATATGGAATCCTCGGTGGATCAGTCCTTGAACTTGCTACGGTATATTCCGCCTACAACAAGCACCCATATGTTGCACCAGTTGTCGCCACCAAACAACCTTGGCAAGTGAGATCACCTACCTTTCGACAGGCTGGTCTAACACTTATGATAGCCTTACCGTATTATCTGTGCCCTTACTTCATAATAATACTAGGCTACGGACGTTTCTAGAATGGCCACCAAATGTGCTCATAGGGTTCTCATAATAATGATTTACGCGATATAGAATAAAATGCCTTTTTATTATTGATTAATGAACATTATTACAAAGAGTCAATTCTACAATAATTGATTGGCTCTAGGGCATCTACTCTAACAGTTCTCACATTTGATTGATGTGTAGGAACTACGGTAAAGTAGATTGCTCGCCGAGGGAGAGGTGGACCTACCAGTTGGAAATGAAGCACGTGCCGCTGCATTTGCTGTAGGATCTTATCGTCTGATTTAGCCGATGGACTTGTTTCTTGGAACTTATGGATTATTATGGTTTTTGTTTGGTTTCTAGAAATTATATTTTTGTGTCCACATAGGACAAATGAGAATATTAGTTTACTAATGGATTAATGTCCTTGAGTATAAATAATATTCTTTATGGAACTATTTCATAATAATATGTTCTTAAGAAAGACAACAAGGATAATCTCAAAATGACAACTATGCCAACTTTGGCAAGTTGAGCTAAACATACCTGAAGGAATGTGGGATAGTATCACAACTCACCCCTCCTTGTACACCCCAACAGAAAGGAGTGTCGGAAAGGAGGAACAAGACCTTACTTGATATGGTTCGGTCCATGATGGGTTTTAGTGATTTACTTGCATTGTTTTGGGGTTATTCCCTAGAGACTGCGACTCATGTTTTGAATCGTGTGCCGTCAAAGTTGTAGATAAGACTCCATATGAGCTATGGAGTGGGTGAAAGCTCAACTTGTCTTATTTAAGGATTTGGGGTTGCGAGGCTTATGTTAAGAAATTGACTTCGAACAAGCTGGGCCCAAAATCCTGTAAATGTATATTTGTGGGGTATCCAAAGCAAACCAAAGGATACTACTTCTACCACCCGAAAGAGCGCAAAGTTTTTATTGCTCGTTCTAGTGTCTTCCTAGAAAATGAATATTTTCTAAGAAGTACTAGTGGGAGAAAAGTAGAACTCGATGAAGTTCTAGAATTAAAAGATATACTAGACGAAGGACGGGATGATTTGTGCCACTAAAGGTGGTTGAACATCATGAGGAGGTTACTCCACAACTTGTGGATCAAAGTGAACCACCTCAAGGAGCACAGAAGCTACGTAGATCTAGGAGAGTATGCCACGAGCCCGAGAGATATGGTTATCTCGTGACTCAACATGGTGACGTACTAGTCTACCAAGACGATGAACCCAGAACCTATGAAGATGCTATATCAGATCTAGATTCCGTTAAATGGCTTGAAGCCATGAAATCTGAGATGGATTCCATGTACCAGAACCAAGTGTGGTCTCTGGTGGAACCACCTGAAGGGGTAAAACCTATAGGGTGTAATTGGGTCTTCAAGAAGAAGACTGACATGGATGGCAACGTGCATACTTATAAAGCACCGCTGGTTGCCAAAGGTTTCAAACAAATTCATGGCATTGACTATGAAGAAACCTTTTCGCTGGTTGCCATGATTAAATCCATCCGGATTATGCTTACAATTGCTACATATCATGACTACAACCTACTTTCTTGAACGGAAACCTTGAGAAGGATGTGTATATGACACAACCTGATGGTTTCGTTCTTGATAGTCAAGCCAATAAGGTATGCAAGGTAAGCTAATAAGGTATGGACTCAAGCAAGCTACAAGGAGCTGGAACATTTGTTTTGACGAAGCCGTAAAAGAATTCGATTTTATCAAGAACGAAGATGAGCCCTGTGTTTACAAGAAAGTGAGTGGGAGCGTAGTAGCAGTCCCAGTGTTGTATGTCGATGACATACTTTTGTTCAGGAATGATAAATACCAAACTTGCAGTCGGTAAAGACTTGGTTATCCAAATGCTTCCCCATGAAGGACTTGCGGAAAGCATCCTACATCCTTGGAATAAGGTACTGAACACAATCAGTATAGAAAAATCCAAGAAGGGATTTCTTCTGATGGCATATGGTGTCTATCTCTGTAAGGATATGTGTCTTTAAACACACAATGAGAGAGATAGAATGAAAAGGATCCCACATGCTTTAGTAAGTGGATCCATCTTGTGTGCTAAGATTGTTATCTAATGTGCATTTAGCACTTGTAGTGGATATCAATTAGGCTCAAGTGAGCAATATATTATGTACTTAGATTGATGTCTTATGTGCATTCAGCGCTAGTGGAAGATATCAACTAAATCCAAGTGAATGACACTGGGTGAGTGTCAATGGACAATCTTAAGTACTTAAAAAGCGCTTAAGAATATATATTCTTGGATTATGGAGGAAAGATAAGCTCACTGTAAAAGAATATAGTGATGCTATTTCCAAATGGGAAAAAGATGATTATAGTTTGCAATTTGGGATTACACAATTTTGTCTCAATGTAATTTAGTGAGCTGGAAGAGCTCGAATCAATGTACTGCAGCGAACTCTACAATTGATGCTAAGTGTAACGCATTATTTAATGCAGCCGTGTAGGCGGTTTGGATCAAGAAGTTCATTACTGAACTTAATGTGATTTCAATCATTGCTAATCCCAATATCGTTGTACTGCGATAACAATGGAGCCATTGTTGTGGCTGAGGAATCACAGTCTCACCAGTAATCCAAACACTTAACTTAGTTGATTCAATCTGATCTAAAGGATCGATAAGAAAGGGAATGTGCAGATTTTTAGAATACCTACCAACACACTATTAAAGTTTCTATTGTAGTAGAAGCATGATGGGCACTTGGGTCATTCAATGTTGAGTGCATGAATGACTAGCTATAGTGTAGGCACTTGGGTCATTCAATGTTGAGTACATGAATTATTGGCTATGGTGCAAGTGGGAGATTGTTAGAGAAGGTGCCCTAGAGCCAATCAATTATTGTGGAATTGACTCTTTGTAATAATGTTCATTAATCAATAAAAGGCAATTTTATTCTATATCGCGTAAATCATTATTATTTCAATATGTATTGATATATGTCCAGAATGGTAGAATAGGCTGATTTAGGGACAAGCGCCCTTTAAAGGGTCTTGAGCAGTGAGAATTCCATGAAGCAGCTACGGTGGCCTTATTCTGAAACGTCAGAGCCCTAGCATTATTCTGTAAGGGCATAGATAATACGTAAGGCTCATATATACTGACTCGTCGAAAGGCGGTGACTGATCTCACTTGTCAAGGTTGTTTGGTGACAACCTGGTGCAACACATGGGTGCTTGCTGTAGGTGATTACACCGTAGCAAGTTCACTGGATTGACCCACCAGAGTATTCCATATGGATGGTAACCCCAGTGTTTATGGAACAAATCCTCTAACGAATGGTGGTGCATGTGATCCTTAGACTTGAGATCACCGAGTGCCTTGTGCACCGATTGGTACGCTTTGACACTAGCCTAACGTTCTTTTCGTAGCGTATACAATGGTGATTGGCTGCATCAAGGAGTGTATCAAGACTATGGTGGATTGACAGAGGATTCATCACTCATGGGTGCGGGAGAAGTTATCTCACGGCGCAATTCAATATATGGCAATGACGTTAAAACTGTGGCCATAGTGAGATTGAGTTGTTGCTCTATCCAGTTTATAATACGGGTCATTGGTCCAGAAGACTGAATACATAATATCGAGAGTAACTGAAGGTTGACACTATTTCTATGCCATCATCTCGTCAAGATAACGTATAATGAAAGGATCGAATTGAACGGTAACCATATTGTTAATAGGTAGCTACTTTGTTGAATCTGAATCTATCGGGTGGCCATGATGCCTTGCAAGGGGCCAATCTTGGTTTGTGTATTAGTGAGACGATTAATTGATGTTAATCGCGATACTATACACTGCCGGTATGATGAGAAGCCTATGGGTCACACACATAGAAGATAATTTAAGATCCAAGAAGAAACAAGGGTGTTTTCGTCTTTTAAGGCGAAAGGGTATTTTGGTAATTTCATAGTGTAATTAAATTTGCTGAGGTCGTAGCCTTTATTTAATTTGTTAGAAAAATTAAATAAGTGAAATTACGTTTAAATGTGTGTTCGCACATATTTAAATATATTATCATTACTGTTAAATGTTAATATATATTAATTGATTTTAATTGAGATAATGATGGAAAATAAAATAAATCAAATTGGGAGTGTTTGGCAACATGTGGCGTTTGGGTTGGAGCCTAAGCCTGTTCCATATGGGATTATGGCAACTTAATTAACTATAAAAGGAAAAGTGTGTGTTAATTAATTTAAGGAATTGGTTTCTTTTGAAATTAGAACACACACAGCCCCTCTCTTTCTCTCCCACAGCAGCAACACCTTTTTGGACTAAAAATCAATTCAATTGATTTTCTTTCTTCTTAATCTTGAAGCCAAAGAGGATCTAGCAAATCCCTCTTTGGTTCTTTTGAGATTGTCTTTGTGTGGACTATGTAGGTTCGATCCCACACTTGGATCGGTAGCAAAACATTCGTTGACAAATTTGGAGGAGCCTCCAAAGCGCGTTTGTTTTCTTTAAACTCAGATTTATTTTCTATAGATTTTATTTTAATATGAATTGTAAAATTATACCGTTGATCTTGGCTCATGTAAACGATCTCTATATTATATTTGCCCCTTTCCGTTGTATATGGGAGGGTCCGTTTACTAATATCGCATGCAAATAATTGCAAGCATAATCCGGATGGATTTAATCATGGCAACCGGCGAAAAGGTTTCTTCATAGTCAATGCCATGAATTTGTTTTAAACCTTTGGCAACCAGCCGTGCTTTATAAGTATGTGCGTTGCCATACACGTCAGTCTTCTTCTTGAAGACCCATTTACACCCTATGGGTTTTACCCCTTCAGGTGGTTTTACCACAGACCATACTTGGTTCTAGTACATGAAGTCCATCTCAGATTTCATGGCTTCAAGCCATTTAACAAAATCTGGATCCGATATAGCGACCTCTGGTTCTTTTTCTGTCTTGGTAGACTAGTACGTCACCATGTTGAGTCACGAGACAACCTCTCTCGGGCTCATGGCGTACTCTCCCAGATCTACGTAGCTCCTGTGCTACCTGTGTTAGGAAACGACCCAGTTGCGCAGCGGAAAACAAAAATTACAACTATGGATCGTCCCTTAGAACCCAAAAATCAGGGCATAGAAAATTACAGTTTATATTTTATAAGAATCTGCAGAAAAATAAATCCAAAGATTTAGATTCATACCCACGTTTGGAGGCTCCACCAATGTTGTCTCTGAACATGTTTGCTACCGATCCAAGTATAGGATCGAACCAAGAAGTCCACACGAAGACAACCACCAAGAACCAAAGAGGGATTTGCTAGATCCTCCTTGGCCTTAAGAAATCAAGAAGAAAATGAGTATTTGATTTTTCAATCAAAAGTGAAAGTGGCATGGGAGTGAGAGAAAAAGGGGCTACTGTGTTTTCTTTTGTTTTTTTCAAAAGGGCAAAATGAATTGAATTGATAAAACAACAAACACTATTCCTTTTATAGGCAAACCAAGTTGCCCTATTCCCACATGGAATGGGCTTGGGCTCCAACCCAAACACCCCATGTTGCCAAACACTCCCAAATTAGATATTTTATTTATTTCATCATTATTTCAATTAAAAATCAATTAATATATATTTAATATATATATATTAACATTTAACAATAATGATAATTTATTTAAATATATGCGAGCATATATTTAAACGGAATTTCACTTACTTAATTTTTTCTAACAAATTAAATAAAGGCTACGACCTCAGCAAATTTAATTGCACTGTGAAATTACCAAAATACCCTTTTGCCCAAAAAAGACGAAAACGCCCTTCTTTCTTCCTGAGTCTTAAATTATCTTCTATGTGTGTGACCCATAGGCTCCTCATCATACCAGTAGTGTATAGTATCGCGATTAACACCAATTAATCGTCTCACTAATACATAGACCAAGATTGGTCCCTAGCAAGGCATCATGGCCACCCGATAGATTCGGATTCAAAGAAAGTAGCTACCACAACGATATGGTTACCGTACAATACGATCCTTTCATCATACGTTATCTCGACGAGACGAAGGCATAGAAATAGTGTCAACCTTCGGTTACTCGATATTATATATTCAGGGCCTGGACCAATGACCCGTATTATAATCTGGATAGGGCAACAACTCAATCCCACTGTGGCCACAGTTTTAGTGTCATTGCCATATACTGAATTACGCTGTGAGATAACTTCTTCCATACCCGAGAGTGATGAATCCTCTGTCAATCCACCATAGTCTTGATACACTCCTTGATATAGCCAATCACCACCGTACTAACAGTTCTGAATAACTGCGTTAGGCTAGTGTCAAACTGTACCAACTAGTGTCAAACTGTACCAATCGGTGCACAAGGCGCTCCGGTGATCTCAAGTCTAAGGATCACATGTACCACCATTCGTTAGAGGATTTGTTCCATAGACACTTGGGTTACCATCCATATGGAATCCTCTAGGTGGGTCACCAGTTGAACTTGTCATGTATATCCGCCTACAACAAGCACCCATGTTTGCACCAGGTTGTCACCAAACAACCTTGACAAGTGAGATCAGTCGCCTTTCGACAGGTCGTTCAATACTATGATAGCCTTATCATATTATTCTGCCCTTATTTAGAATAATATCACATGACGCTTTCTAGAATGGCCACCACATGTGCTCATAGGGTTCTCACTATCAAGATTTGAAACACTTGATACCCTCGTCATGGTTCTACCATTCTAAGGACATATATCAATACATATTGCAATAATAATGATTTACGTGATATAGAATAAAATGCCTTTTATTATTGATTAATGAACATTATTACAAAGAGTCAATTCTACAATAATTGATTGGCTCTAGGGCATCTACTCTAACAACCTGAGGTGGTTCACTTTGATCCACAAGTTGTGGAGTAACCTCCTCATGATGCTCAACCACTTCTTGTGGCACATCATCCTCCTTCGTCTAGTATATCTTGTGGTTCTAGATATTCATCGAGTTCTACTTTTCTCCCACTGGTACTTCTTAGAAAATATTCCTTTTCTAGGAAGACACCAGATCGAGCAACAAAAATTTTGCGCTCTTTTGGGTGGTAGAAATAGTATCCTTTGGATACCCCACAAATATACATTTATAGGATTTTGGGCCTAGCTTGTTTGAAGTTGATTTCTTAACATAAGCTTCACAACCCCAAATCCTTAGATAAGATAAGTTAAATACTGTACTCCATATCATATGGAGTCTTATCTACAGACTTTGACTAAGACACGGTTCAAAACGTGAGTTACAGTCTCTAGGGCATAACCCCATAACGATGCAGGTAAATCACTAAAACTCATCATAGACCTAACCATGTCAAGTAAGGTCCTATTCCTCCTTTCTGACACTCCTTTGTGTTGGGGTGTATAAGGAGGGGTGAGCTGCGATACTATCCCACATTCCTTCAGGTACTCCGAAAACCCTAAGCTTAAGTATTCACCTCCTCGATCCGACTGAAGAGCTTTAATACTTTTGCCCAACATATTCTCAGATTCATTCTTGAATTCTTTGAATTTATTAAAGGCTTCAGATTTATGTCTTATAAGGTAGACATAACCTGTGACACCCCACACCAGAAACGCTATCAAGTGAATATCCACCGCCTCAACCTCAATGAGGACCACACACTCACTATGGATGATGTCTAACAGCTCAGTAGCCTTTTCACCTTGTCTTGTGAAAGGAGACTTGGTCATCTTGCCTAATAGGCATGACTCGCATACCTCAAATGAGTGAAAGTCAAAAGGGCCAAAACTCCATCCCTTTGAAGTTTTGCAATATGGGTCTTATTAACATGACACAATCTATAGCAGATATGTCGGTTTTGATCATAAATGTTTAGCTTTCAATTTCAAGGTACCATGAATACTATTTATTGTTTAAATCAAGAACATATAATCCATTATATAACCTTGCAATTCCAAATAGAATATCCATTCAAACGTAAAGGACAAGAACCATTAGATACTGCAAAATGACATCCCTATATTATCTAAAGTGGATACTGAAATAATATTTCTAAAAATAGAAGGTAAATGATAACAGTTATGTAGTTCCAATAACAAGCCCATAGGCAAAGATAAACAATAAGTCCCTACACCAATGCAGCCACATGTGCTCTATTTCCAACTCGTAGGTCCACCTCTCCCTTGGCGAGCACTTTACTCTACCTTAGTCCCTGCACATTAGTACAAATGTGAGTACCACATCCTGAGTCAATGACCCAAGATGTTAAGGGAGAGAAATTAATCTCAATCATATAAATACCTGAAGTCATAGCCTCTGACTTCTTCTTGCTTGCGAGGAAAGCCTTGCAATGTTTCCAGCACAGGCCCACAAAAGAAGCATACCTTGTTCCTCCCTTTCCTATGCCACTCTGTGCCCAAGAGCAACCTATCCGGGCTTTGGGCTTGGGCAGGGCTTGGGCTTGGGCTTGGCCTTACCCTTGTCGTTACCCTTTAGTTTACCGGAAGCAACCAGTAAAACAAGCTTGGACTTTTTCAAGTCTTGCTCTGCAGTCCTAAGCATGTTCAAGAGTTCTAATAGGGTTTTCTCCATCGTGTTCATATTGAAATTCATTATGAATGGAGCATAAGAGTCAGGCAAGGATTGTAGAATTAAATCCATTTGTAATTCTGCATCCAAGCCACATCCCAAAGTCTCAAGCCTCTATATGTGCTCGATATCTTGAGCACATGAGGACCAACTTTGGCTCCCTCAGTTAGACGACTCCCAAATAGTGCTTTCGACACCTTGTACCTCTCATGTCTAAAAGCCATAGTAAGGTGTCGCAGTCACCTCGCCGAGATGACACCTCGTAGAGGGATTTTTTCAAAACACGGATAGGGGCTCTACTGTGATATGATATATCTCATTGAGAAAGCGCTATCAAAGCCGCTGTAGCATTTGTTTCAAAAAGCTCCTTGAGGTGTAGAATGATGGAATAAGCATCCATATTCTCATGCTGCTTTTGCAGCATAGGTGTCACGATGCTAATATCAAGCATTGAACGCTATCAGCATCATCAAGGAACTTTTGATAAGTATCCTTAACTTCCTGAGTGGCATCAGGGTCAGGCTCAGCCATGTATAGCTTTTCAAGGATATACAATTTATTTTTTGACTTGAGTATAATCCGAAGATTATGATACAAGTCTGAGAAATTGGATCCATCCAACCTGTTTTCTTTCTGATTATTGGTCGCAGGTACATAATGCTCATTTTGGTGAATCTACAATTTTAGAAAAGATAAAGTTATTATAAAGTTCATTAATATTTAATATGGTCTTTTATTAAACGATGTTCCCACTACTTTACTCAAGTCAATAGCCCTCACTATTAACTCGGGAAAGCCCGTTGGCTTTCCAAGTGGACTGATATCCCATCTTGGCCCATTTCAAACCTTTGCTTTGGTGAACAAGCCAAAATGAGTTAATTAGGTAGGCCAACAAACTTAATCCACACCAGATGATAGCTCCTACTATCAACCTCAAATGTGAAAAAGCCAACAAGCCAATCACACAATCTAATGGCTCTAACCATTTTCCTCAAGTGTGATTCTCAGTATCAGTAGAGTGGACACTACATGTCACTATGTACACACAATGTGTACTGCTCTACTACGCCTATGACGCGTTTATTAACCTTCGCAACAACAAGCAAAACCGCTATTTTAATGTGACCCATCACCATTAAGGAAAACTCCAATGCATTTTAACCTCCCACTGGTAGAAGTGTACCCTTCGCTTTGGCGAACAAGGTTTTGAAGAACAGAGGTTTGATTAAAACCATGGTGATGGAAGGCTTACGTGACTTAATATACTTCAGTTGAGGGGTTTGTTATTTAATGTCTCATCAGATTATTATCTTTGTTAGAATGACATTGTTTGGCATGTTATTGAACATTCAACCTTAGCGTGCATTCTAAGCAAAAATTAAATGTGTCGGTACATGGCCCAACTAAAAACGATTTCCTCGAGCCTAGAGGAATCGGTGGGTCACCTAGGGGTCCTGTAATAAACATCTCAAGTCTTCAAGTATGGTTGCCTTGTTCTCTGCTCCATCTTTAAGTACATTATAAAACTTTTAAATTTACAAAAGAATAATAATACAAAATTCTTTACATCAATAAATTTAGAAACCTCGATTTACATTCGAGGGGAATTAGATGAGAAGAGAATATACATCGAGAAAAGGAGAAAGGCAGAACACGCATGCCCTATTTAATAAGTTATACAACCATACATAACCCAAAATTATTTTAAAACATTCACCCTTAGGTCTAAGGCTCATGTACTAGGCACCATGCAATATACAAACAAGCACAAAGCATACATTTCAAAAACCATCAATTTTTGAAATTAGTGGGTTAATTACAATTTACACCTTGATAAATTATAGATCCACAATTTGGTTCAAAAGTTTTGAAACTTTATATTTTAGCCCCTACACACTTGGAAGTGTGCTCGCTGCGGCGATGAGTTAGATTGGCCATGGCTTGCATTGGTTATGCTGACGTCCAAGCTCTACATACGTTCGTCGCGACGATTTGGTACAACGCATGTCCTAAGGACGATCACCTCGGCGATGGGTTATATCGCTGCGGTGAGCACTGTTTTGTACAGCGCTTGTCCAAAGGACGATCACCGCGACGATGCTTTATATCACCGCGACGAGCACTATACAACGCTTGTCCAGAGGACGATCACCGCGGCGATGCTTTATATCACCGCGACTAGTTTGGACAACGCTCGCTGCGACGATGGGTTATATCGCTGCAGCGAGCGTACACAGATCTATAGGTCCGGATCTGTTCATACAGCAACCAAAAAGCACTCTACACGGATTTTGCAATCAACCAAACACATTGATCTCAACAAAAATCCATCAACCATTATTCCAAACATGCAGATCATCAACAAATTAAAAATTAATCGATTAATAATTTCTTAAAACATGTTTTAAAGCAGATTTTATGTAAATTCAATATGACAAAATATTATCATCAAATACATGTTATCAACCATACACATAAAAACTGTAAAATTTAGTACCCTAGGCTCTGATACCACTGTTAGTAAACGGTCCCATATACGCAGTGGAAAACAAAAATATAATATAAGGATCGTTTACATGAGCCAAGATCAAGGGTATAATTTTACAATTTATATTAAAGTAAAATCTGCAAAAAAGGTTAATCAAGAGTTTAGAATAACATACGCACGTTTGGAGGCTCCTCCAAAATAGTCTTTGTACGTATTTGCTACCAACCCAAGCGTAGGATCGAACTTATGAAGTCCACATGAAGACAATCACAAAAGAACCAAAGAAGGATTTTGCTAGATCCTCTTTGGCTTTAAGATTAAGAAGAAAGGAAATCAAATTGAATTGATTTTAGGCAAAAAGTGTTTCTGTCGTGGGAGAGAATGAGAGGGGCTACTGTGTGTTTTTATTTTAAAGAGAAATCAAAATTCATTTCAATTAACACCCCATGTTACCAAACACTCCCAATTTGGTATTTTATTTTCCATCATTATCTCAATTAAAATCAATTAATATATATTAAAATTTAACAATAACAATAATATATTTAAATATGTGCAAACATAATTTCACTTATTTAATTTTTCTAACAAATTAAATAAAGGCTACGACCTCAGCAAATTTAATTGCACTGTGAAATTACTAAAATACCCTTTCACCTAAAAAGATGAAAACGCCCTTCTTTCTTCTTGGCTCTTAAATTATCTTCTATGTGTGTGACCCATAGGCTCCTCATGATACCGGCGGTGTATAGTATCGCGATTAACACCAATTAATCGTCTCACTAATACACAAACCAAGATTGGCCTCTAGTAAGGCATCATGGCCACCCGATAGATTCAGATTCAGCAAAATAGCTACTTGTCAACGATATGGTTACCGTACAATTCGATCATTTCATCATTCGTTATCTCGATGAGACGAAGGCATAGAAATAGGTCAACCTTCGGTTACTCTCAATATTATGTATTCAGTTTCTGGACCAATGACCTGTATTATAATCTGGATAGCAACAACTCAATCCCTACCGTCCCCACGCTTTTAGTGTCAATTGCCATATACTGAATTGCACCGTGAGATAACTTCTCCCGTACCCAGGAGTGATGAATCCTCTGTCAATCCACCATAGTCTTGATACACTCCTTGATGCAGCCAATCACCACCGTATTGACAACTCTGAACTGCGTTAGGCTAGTGTCAAACTACACCAATCGGTGCACAAGGCGCTCTGGTGATCTCAAGTCTAAGGATCACATGCACCACCATTCGTTGGAGGATTTGTTCCATAGACACTAGGGTTACCATCCATATGGAATCCTCTAGTGGGTTAGTCCAATGAACCTGTTGCGGTGTAATCGCCTACAGCAAACACCCATGTGTTGCACCAGGTTGTCACCAAACAACCTTGACAAGTCACTGCCATTCTACATGGTTGTTCAACACTATGATAGCCTTACCGTATTATCTGTGCCCTTACTTCAGAATAATACTGGGGCTATGGACGTGTAAAACCCCTCCCTAGCCGGGTATTTCCTAAGTATCCCTTGGCCATTGAGAACCTAGAAAACGACGCCTAGGAAAGAAGTTTATTTTAAAATCCTATTTAAAGAATAAACTTGTAGTTTAAAACATATATATAGATATATGTGTTTAATTTTTTTTTTTTTTTTTGATAAGTTCATTGTATAATCAAAAAATATAATTTCCTTTCTTGGAGTAAATTATGAAATCCATAGTAATACTTACTAGAACATACACACTTTTATAAAATTTGCTAGCAATTTGATTTCCTTTATTAATATAACATATTTACTCCATTATAGAACATGGACATAATTACTACATTATGAGATATGAACATAATTACTACAAGAAATATTAGCAAAACCATTCAATAGTCATAATTAAAACATCCCTTCATGCTCATAACGTCCCTCGGAATCCTCCCTCCTTCATGCCTTAATCCTTACCTGCAAAACATTTTAAAACATTTCAGGGGTGAGCGCTAATCGCTCGCAAGAAGGAATATGGCCATTTATAAACTATTAAGTTCATTAAACATCATTTTACAAGTATATTACTTAGGACCTTACCTACCTACAAAATATGACCTTCATTCTTTAACATAACAAGTTCATAAAACATATCATACACTTTGGACTTTTCTCATAAACATAAGTCATAACATAATCATACATAATATAACATAGAACATATATGACTTATGAAATATTCATGTACATGGCATGCTTATTTCTTTTGTCTTTATACTTGATGGTTTCATTAGTCTTTGTTATTCGATCGGATTCATTTGAACCATTACCTTGTTCTTGGTCGTCACCTCAAAGGACTCATGGTTTCCATAAGAATTCCATTCCTCTGATCTTGGTTTATACCTCAAGAGACTCATGGAATTCATTCTTTAACATTTCATAAATTTTTCATAAGACAACTAAATAAGCTATATGCATTACCATTATGAATGCAAACATATGGACTAACATATTCCATGCTCAATCATACTATATTCTCCTACTAAATTTCTTAACTTAATTCATTCAATTTCTCATACAATACAAAGAATTTCAGTAGTAAGATTATTCAGGGGTTTATTAGAATTAGAAACAAATGGGAATTTCCATTAAGAAGGTGGATGCCATACAGTTCGTTAATTTCAAGCAATTTTCCATTATCTTCTAATTCGAATTTATTTTTGGCTAAAACATAAAAGTTTTAGGTCTGTTTCTTAAATTTTTAACACTTCAAGAATCAACTCAATCGGACTTCTATAACTTCAGTTATGACTGATTCAGTGAAGCATGTACAGTATAAGTCTCAAAAAGCCAAATCCGAATTCTATTCATTTTTAACCATGTCACCTTCATTTGCACATTCATATCATTTGCCATATCATTCTTAGTATAAAAGGCCATAAAAACCTCCCTTTTACAGAACCAAAAAGTGCCAAAACATCGTCCAACTACAAATCTCTTAATTGGCATAATCATCCTCCACATGCACACATACACCAATCAACACACCCATTTAAACAATCCATAACCAAAACATAGCATCACACTCATATTAACATAAATAAATGTAAGTTTCATAAACCCTAGGTGTTATCAATTATAGTCATAAGGGAGATTTTTTTTCCTTACCTTAGTATTCAAAGCACAAAGGTACTCCTCCTTGGCTCCAAAGTTTCACCTTTCTACCTTACACACACAACCACTTATGAATTTCTCTTTTAACCAAAAAATTCAGAAAAACTAGGGTTTTGAAACTCACCTTTAACCCTGAAATTGAAGTTCTTTAAGGGTGGATGGTGATCTCCTTTGAAAATCAACTTGAAATCCTAAGAAAATTTGAGAATAAAAGCTTGGATTAGTGGCTTTTATGGTGGATTTGAGAGATGAAGAAGAAGATGATATATTTGGGGTCTCCAAGGCCGACTACTCTCTTTTTAAACCTTGTAAATATTCATTCCATTGATACTCAAATATGATTGGTCAATAAAAGTTAGATATAAAGGTCATTTGGCATAAATTTTTCATATAAGGGCGTTTTGGTCATTTCCACCTCAACATAAAGATAAGTACTCATTTAATGCCATTTGACTTCCTTGAAACACTTATCCATTAAGCAATCCCATTAGGTGAATGACTAATTTACCCTTGGTGCACTTTTATGGACACTTAATCATATGGTTTTGTATGAAAAGACCATTATACCCTTGGTTACCGTTTATGCCATTTAACCTTATCAATCAACTTTATAACCATTCTACCCTCATTTCTCTTCAATGACATCATCCTTTACACTTTATAACGGCCACATCTCGAAATACATGTAAATTGACCATTTTACCCTTCCATTCAAAAAAGAAAATTACTTGAAAAGGTAAATTTCATACCTTAAGGCATTGGAATAATAACGCTGGGTTTACAAACACTCCCCCTTAGAAGAATTTCGTCCTCGAAATTCAGTTGAAGAGGTCTGGATATCTTTCTTTCATATCTTGCTCAACCTCCCATGTCGCTTCTTCTACATTATGATTCCTCCACAATATTTTAACAAGCGGTACTTTCTTATTTCGAAGCTCTTTTATTCGTCTATCCGAACTGAATCGGACGTTCTTCATAAATTAGTTCATCTTTTAACTCCACTTCATTTGCTTGTAATATATGCGAAGGATCACTAACATACTTTCGCAAAAGGGAAACATGAAAAACATTATGGATCCGATCCATACTAGGTAAGGCAAGTCTGTAAGCTACTTTGCCCACTTTCTCTAATACCTCATATGGACCGATATATCTAGGGCGAGCTTCCCTTTTCTTCCAAACCTCATCACCCTTTTATAAGGAGAGATTTTCACAAACACCTTGTCTCCTATTTGGAATTCTATATCCTTTCTTTTTGGGCGCGTAGCTCTTCTCGTCTCTGCCTTGGGCCTCTGCTTTCATTCTCTCTCGAATTAACTTTACATCTTCTATCATTTTTTGTG
Organism: Pistacia atlantica; assembly: GCA_026229545.1. Taxonomy (NCBI): domain Eukaryota; kingdom Viridiplantae; phylum Streptophyta; class Magnoliopsida; order Sapindales; family Anacardiaceae; genus Pistacia; species Pistacia atlantica. The sequence continues at coordinate 17,268,602 of CM047903.1, read as the reverse complement.
TTACCCTGGACCAAGAGCGAGTCAATGCATTCTTTTCTCCTATTTCGTCCCAATGTAATGGAGATCTACATTTCCTTCCATACAAGGCTTCATATGGTGATTTTAATGGTTGCTTGATAACTATTAGGCTTATAAGCCAATTCAACTGTAGGGAGAATGTCACACCAATTCAACTTATGGTCAATACAACATGCCCGTAACATATCCTCCAATATTTGATTCGTTCTTTTCGTCTCCATCTTCTCGAGGATGATAGGCTGTGCAAATTAAGCCTAGTACCCAATGCCTTCGCATGCTACCTCGAATACCGACATAAATTTCACATCCCCTGCTCGAGACAATACTATTAGGTACTCCATGTAATCTTACTATTTCTTTAACATATAATCGGCCTAGCGATCGAGGAGATCTTGTCAGAATCGAATGAAATGAGCAGATTTAGTCAATCTATCTACAATCACCCAAATGGCATTATAACCCCTTTGCACTTTAGGAAGACCTAAAATGAAATCCATAGAAATATCTTCCCATTTCCACGAAGGAATACTAAGGGGTTGCAACAATCCTGAAGGGCGTTGATGCTCGCTTTAACTCGTTGGCACACCAAGCATCCGGCAACATATTCACATCTTTCTTTAACCTTGGCCACCAATAGCTCTTCCTCAAATCCTGATACATCTTTACACTCCCCGGATGAGCAACAGAAAGAGTACTATGTGCTTCCTCTAGAATCTTTTTTTCTTAATTCAATATCCCGAGGAACATACACTCTATCTCTAAATTTTAAGATTCCATTCACCCATTTGAATTCCGATTCTCTACCATCTTTCAACCTCGCTCAATTCCTTTACTAAACCTGTCATTCGCTTGTTTTTTCTCTAATCTCCTCCAACAACTTAGACCGAACTTCAATTTTGGATAATTTCCCAAACTCCAACTCTATCCCCTCTTTCATTATCTCTTCTTATTACAGGTGTTTGTTTAAAAGTTAATTCGAGCTAAAGAGACTTTCCCTCGCTTGAGGGCATATCCGCAACACATTAGCTTTCCCTCGCGACATAACTATCACATTCATAGTCCTTCACCACCAAGCCATCTTCTCTGCCTCATATTCAATTCTTTCTGGGTGAAAAAGTATTTTAGACTTTTTGTGATCTGTAAATATTACATTTCACCCCAAAGAGATAATGTCTCCAAATCTTCAAAGCAAAAACGACAAATTGCTAATTCAAGATCATGAGTGGGATACCTCTTTTCATAGTCTTTCAATTGACGAGAGGCATAAGCAATCACCTTACCTTTTGCATCAATACTGCCCCCAAACCATTATAAGAGGCATCAGTGTAAATATCATAAGCTACTCCATCCTCTGGAAGTGTTAAAATAGGAGCAAAGAGTTAATCTTCTTTTCAATTCTTGGAAACTCTTCTCACAAAGCTTTCTACCATCCGAATCGGGGCTTCCTTTTTGGTCAAAGTTGTGGAGAAGCTAACTTAGCAAAGCCTTCCACAAATTTCCTGTAATATCCTACTAAACCAAGAAAACTTCTAACTTCTTTTACAGTCTTTGGTTTTGGCCATTCAATCACTGCTTCAATCTTACTAGGGTCCACTGAAATATCCTTTTGTGAAATAACATGTCCCGAGAATGTTACTTGATCCAACCAAAACTCACATTTGGAGAGCTTAGCATATAACTTTTTCTCCCTTAGTCTTTGTAGCACAAATCTCAAATGCTCTTCATGATCTTCCTTTGTTTTGGAATAGACCAGGATATCATCTATGAAAATTACTAGAAATTTATCCAAACAATCATGGAAAATCCTATTCATCAAATCCATGAATACCGCTGGTGCATTAGTCAATCCAAATGGCATCACTATAAATTCATAATGCCCATATCTGGTTCAAATGCAGCCTTGGGAATATCCTTGTCGACCCTCACTTGATGGTAGCCTGACCCAAGATCAATCTTGGAAAACACCGGCCTTTCCTTTTCCGATCAAACAAGTCATCAATTCTTGGTAATGGATACTTGTTTTTCACCGTCACCTTATTGAGCTCCCTGTAATCAATACACATTCTCATCGAACCATCTTTTTTCTTCATAAATAAAATAGGAGCTCCCCATGGAGAATGACTAGGTCGAATGAAACCTTTATCTAACAACTCTTGAAGCTGTTTCTTTAACTCTTGTAACTCTGATGGAGCCATTCTAGACGGGCTTTAGATATTGGTGCCATACCAGGAGCTAATTCTATACAAAATTCCACTTCCCTTTCTGGAGGAAGTCCTTGCAAATCTTCTGGAAAAACATCTTCGAATTCTCGTACTATGGGTACATCCCGAACACTGAAGTCTGGAAACTTTTCTTTATTCACCACATTAGCTATGTACCCTGCACAACCTTTCCTTATCATCTTCATTGCCTTCACTGCACTTATCATAAGGTTGTAGATGACCTTCCCCAAAGGTGAAACTGCCTCAGATCTAAGTTAAACTCCGGCCTTCTTCTTCCGACAATCTATCAATACTCCATTTGCTCAGGAAGTCCATTCCCAAAATCATATCAAAATCAGGCATATCAAAAACAATCAAATCAACATTCAACTCATGCCCATCAATCACTATAGTTTCCCCATTAACAACTTATCAAGAAAATAATTCTCCCCATTAGGCATCTCGATTTTAACAAAGATGTTCCACTTTACAAGGCTCTAAACCTAATCTTTTTATAATACCATATGAGATAAAAGAATGGGTAGCCCCTAATCAATCAAGACATATAAAGAGGTAGAGTGGAATTGTGGAATCACCAAGAATCTGCAGATGGATTGGTTCATTTCTTCGAGCCACCGAGTAAACTCGCAACAACCTCCAACAATTCAAGGGAAGTAGCTTGAGTAACTTTACAGTCCCTTTGCCATGTGTCCCGGTTGTTTACATTTGAAACACACATTGGTTCCTAATAGAATTCCCTTTATGTGCCTCCCACATTTTTGACAATGGGGAAGATTAGTCCTTCTCGTTGTTCTTGTGGAGTCCTCTTATTCTTGCTACCCTTCTTTTGAAATCCTTGCTGAAACTTTCTTTTACCTTTGTCCTCGAGGCTTGAGTGGAATTCCCCACTTCAACTTTCTCGAACGCTATCCGGCCCTGAACTAGAACTACCAATCACCAACTTGGGGTTCTCCATCCGCCTCCTTATTCACATAAATCTCCGCCCTCAATGCCCGTTCCCAAGGCCTCACTATAAGTCTCGAGGAGGTTGACCACCCGCTATAACAACTGGGCAATTTTTGGGTGTAGTCCATTAATAAATCTCTAACAACCGGCATGTTGAGTACTCACCATAGTAGGAGCAAAACGGGCTAAGGAGTTGAACATTGTAGCATACTCTACACTCATATTACCTGCTTCAATTCCGTGAACTCTTGAGTCTTCACGGATAACATGTCTCGCCGACCGATATTCTCGCTTCAAATAGCCTTTTAAATTCATTCCAGAAAGATTACTCGTCACATAGGTATGCTCCATTAGCTTCCACCATACCCGAGCATCTCCTCTCAACAAAAAGGAAGATACGGACTTTTTCCCGATCACATGGGAAACAAGGTTGGCCACCGCCCTCGCTCAATGCTCTCTAGCCACTCCGTTACCACCGGATCGTTTAACCACCTCAACTCGGAGGTTGGTGCTTTTGAGAAAGATTATAGATTGGTTCTACTTGTCCGAAGGTGTAGCACCCATCGGCATAACCGGGTCCGCCATCGGAGGTGGAACTGGTATTTGGAGTCAGTGGGCTGAACCATGAGCTGATGGATTTGTGTTCACTTGGTTACTTATACCCTCCGGGATCACCCTCCTAAAGGCCTCACAAGCACCATCTAATCATCCCGTTGATTGCACCTCCTCATCCAAAATGTAAGCATTTTGGGCACACTGGTCCACTATTCAGGGGCACACGGTAGCTCAATATACTGGCTACTATGCCTCGCACTCATTAATATTCTCCTCACCCCTCCTATTAACCTTTCGTGGACGCCGCAGCCATACCCTTTACTCACACAAATTTCAATCAATATTAGCTAATTCTATTCACTAAACAATTAAAGAAAATACTTACAAAGAATCGCTGGAGAGAGTATCTTGGGGACGCATGAGGAATGGTACTTCCATTACTTACAAACACCATTTTCATCATCAATTAAATAGAAAATAACTACAACAATTCAATCAAAACATCATTTCGAACACCCAAAATCGCGCTCTGATACCAAATGTAAAACCCCTCCCTAGCCGGGTATTTCCTAAGTATCCCTTGGCCATTGAGAACCTAGAAAACGCACGCCTAGGAAAGAAGTTTATTTTAAAATCCTATTTAAAGAATAAACTTGTAGTTTAAAACATATATATAGATATATGTGTTTAATTTTTTTTTTTTTTTGATAAGTTCATTGTATAATCAAAAAATATAATTTCCTTTCTTGGAGTAAATTATGAAATCCATAGTAATACTTACTAGAACATACACACTTTTATAAAATTTGCTAGCAATTTGATTTCCTTTATTAATATAACATATTTACTCCATTATAGAACATGGACATAATTACTACATTATGAGATATGAACATAATTACTACAGTAAATATTAGCAAAACCATTCAATAGTCATAATTAAAACATCCCTTCATGCTCATAACGTCCCTCGGAATCCTCTCCCAGCTTCATGCCTTAATCCTTACCTGCAAAACATTTTAAAACATTTCGGGGTGAGCGCTAATCGCTCAGTAAGGAATATGGCCATTTATAAACTATTAAGTTCATTAAACATCATTTTACAAGTATATTACTTAGGACCTTACCTACCTACAAAATATGACCTTCATTCTTTAACATAACAAGTTCATAAAACATATCATACACTTTGGACTTTTCTCATAAACATAAGTCATAACATAATCATACATAATATAACATAGAACATATATGACTTATGAAATATTCATGTACATGGCATGCTTATTTCTTTTGTCTTTATACTTGATGGTTTCATTAGTCTTTGTTATCCGATCGGATTCATTTGAACCATTACCTTGTTCTTGGTCGTCACCTCAAAGGACTCATGGTTTCCATAAGAATTCCATTCCTCTGATCTTGGTTTATACCTCAAGAGACTCATGGAATTCATTCTTTAACATTTCATAAATTTTTCATAAGACAACTAAATAAGCTATATGCATTACCATTATGAATGCAAACATATGGACTAACATATTCCATGCTCAATCATACTATATTCTCCTACTAAATTTCTTAACTTAATTCATTCAATTTCTCATACAATACAAAGAATTTCAGTAGTAAGATTATTCAGGGGTTTATTAGAATTAGAAACAAATGGGAATTTCCATTAAGAAGGTGGATGCCATACAGTTCGTTAATTTCAAGCAATTTTCCATTATCTTCTAATTCGAATTTATTTTTGGCTAAAACATAAAAGTTTTAGGTCTGTTTCTTAAATTTTTTAACACTTCAAGAATCAACTCAATCGGACTTCTATAACTTCAGTTATGACTGATTCAGTGAAGCATGTACAGTATAAGTCTCAAAAAGCCAAATCCGAATTCTATTCATTTTAACCATGTCACCTTCATTTGCACATTCATATCATTTGCCATATCATTCTTAGTATAAAAGGCCATAAAAACCTCCCCTTTTACAGAACCAAAAAGTGCCAAAACATCGTCCAACTACAAATCTCTTAATTGGCATAATCATCCTCCACATGCACACATACACCAATCAACACACCCATTTAAACAATCCATAACCAAAACATAGCATCACACTCATATTAACATAAATAAATGTAAGTTTCATAAACCCTAGGTGTTATCAATTATAGTCATAAGGGAGATTTTTTTTCCTTACCTTAGTATTCAAAGCACAAAGGTACTCCTCCTTGGCTCCAAAGTTTCACCTTTCTACCTTACACACACAACCACTTATGAATTTCTCTTTTAACCAAAAAATTCAGAAAAACTAGGGTTTTGAAACTCACCTTTAACCCTGAAATTGAAGTTCTTTAAGGGTGGATGGTGATCTCCTTTGAAAATCAACTTGAAATCCTAAGAAAATTTGAGAATAAAAGCTTGGATTAGTGGCTTTTATGGTGGATTTGAGAGATGAAGAAGAAGATGATATATTTGGGGTCTCCAAGGCCGACTACTCTTTTTAAACCTTGTAAATATTCATTCCATTGATACTCAAATATGATTGGTCAATAAAAGTTAGATATAAAGGTCATTTGGCATAAATTTTTCATATAAGGGCGTTTTGGTCATTTCCACCTCAACATAAAGATAAGTACTCATTTAATGCCATTTGACTTCCTTGAAACACTTATCCATTAAGCAATCCCATTAGGTGAATGACTAATTTACCCTTGGTGCACTTTTATGGACACTTAATCATATGGTTTTGTATGAAAAGACCATTATACCCTTGGTTACCGTTTATGCCATTTAACCTTATCAATCAACTTTATAACCATTCTACCCTCATTTCTCTTCAATGACATCATCCTTTACACTTTATAACGGCCACATCTCGAAATACATGTAAATTGACCATTTTACCCTTCCATTCAAAAAAGAAAATTACTTGAAAAGGTAAATTTCATACCTTAAGGCATTGGAATAATAACGCGGGGTTTACAGTCGAAAAGGTAAATTTCATACCTTAAGGCATTGGAATAATAACGCGGGGTTTACAGGACGTTTCTAGAATGACCACCATAGTGCTCATAGGGTTCTCACTATCAAGATTTGAAACACTTGATACCCTTGTCACGGTTCTACCATTCTAGGGACATATATCAATACGTATTGCAATAATAATGACTTACATGATATAGAATAAAATGCCTTTTATTGATTAATGAACGTTACAAAGAGTCAATTATACAATAATTGATTGGCTCTAGGGCATCTACCCTAACATGTTCTTGATATTGAAGTTGAGATGAATTTAGAATTAACGATTAAGAAAAAAATAGTGGAGACTACCTTGTGAGTTCTTGGAGCCATAAACGTTTTGATTGAGAGTGTTAGTTTTCTTGAACCTGTTAAACAGTTTTTCAAATTTGTACTTACATTAGGATGGTCTCCTTAGGCATTTATACTGTTAGCTCTGAGTCGGAAGGACCTTGAGAGATGATGTTAGGCTATGCATGTTTTTAAAGGCTTAATCCACACCTTTTTGTGTGCACCAATTACCGCTTTTGAAGCCAAACACTTAGCCTTTTCTTTCATCACCTACATCAAGCCTTACCCATTCAACCCAATTTTAAGCGATACCTTATAGCTTGAGAACGCCAAAGTGACGAGACAAGTTAAAAAGGCTGAACTCCATATCAAAAATATGGTGAGTACCAAGGAATTGTTTGTTGTTTCTTCATTCAAAAAAAAAAAAAAAAAAAAAGAAAGAAAGAAAGAAAAAAAGGTATAGCATTCTAGTCACCAAAAATGAATTCAAGGAGGAGAGCTTGCCTTTCAAGTACAAATAAGAGGAAGCTTTGGTATGTTTCAAGCTCTAGTTTTTCCATACCTTTCTTTCTTAACCCCAACCAAGCCTTACGTTACATCCATAATAAAGACCTAATTGATCTTTTGGGAAATCTTGCCTGGAGAGAAGGAATGTATGTCTATTCTTGTACTTATTTCTCTTCATGAGACCTATTTTGTGAACATATGAGCGTTTATTGATTATACCTATATTCGTGTGCGAGAATATATTTGCTATTCTTTGTCTATATAACTTCTACTTGTATGTGCTTGATGAGTGCATAAATCTAGGATCGGTGTGATATAATGAGTGAATCTTGTGAGATCTAGAGTTGAAACGAATTCCTATTCTTGACATTAAGCTTTGGGGGTGGGGGGAGGAGATCAAGATGGATATGTTTTGAGCATTGGAATATGGTAGTGTGGTGTGTACGGTATTTGCGTAAAATGGTTTATTGTGTTAAGATTTTGAATACAACTGTGTGAATGTATTTAGTTGCTAATTATAGTTTACTTTAAGATTTGAGGTCTTAGTTTAGTTTTTATTTCTTTCTTTCATTGTTGTTTTGCTCGAGGACTAGCAAAATCTAGGTTTGGCGGAATTTGATAAACCAATATTTGCCCTAGTATTTTGTTGTGTTTTTGGCTATTATTTGTATGTTTTACCTTAAGAATATGTTACTTTTGAGGTGGTTTTTACTATTTTGAAGGTACATGAGCTTTGGGAATGCATTTGGAAGAAATCGTGCAAAATGGGTTGAGAATCAGAGTTGAAAAGAGGAAGAAAAATGAGAAGAAACCGGATGGTGCCGCGACAGAGTTTTTCTACTCCACGGTGCGAAAAAGTTATCTAGGCAAAAAGTTAATGCTGCGGCAAGAAGAATTCAGCACCGCAATGTGAAAGAGCTTAAGGTTTGCAGAAGACTCGGCATTGCGGCGCCATAAAATCATGTCGCGGCGTGGATCGCGGAGAAAATAAAATTCTCACCTTTTCCAACTCCGACTCGAATTTTTACTTTCCCAAACACACTCCTAGCAAAGAAAAAACTATAAATACGACATTGTAATTTATTTTAAGAGAATTCTCTTTGACCTAATTTGAGAGTTTTATGTTTTTGAGAGTATTGCTTTATTGAGAGAAATTGTGAGTTTTCAACAAGGGAGAGAAGCAAGACGATCAATCTACTTCAATTCCTAGGTGATTTCTTTTCAGTTACATCTTATTTTGCAAAATGATTAGTTTTTCAATCCATTGAGTTCATTGGTTTGAGTTTGATTATGAACAACTAAATATATTGTGGGAGTTTAGTTTAACTATCATGATTGTATTGGGTATTTGGTGATTTGTTTTATGAAGATTTTATATTGTTTCTTATTTAATTATTCTTCATGATATTAATTATATATTTATAGTGACAAATTATTTTGTTGCGAGAAGCCTAAATTCTTGCAGTGATAATTTGTTGACTGGCCAATTATTTTTTATAATTAAAATTGAAAATTAGGGTTCTAGTGATCATCTTGCCTTAATATTAATCTCCATTAAACAAGAGTTCAAATTGAATACATGATCATTGTTTTGATTTGGATGGTTGTGTGATTTCCTAATGCAGATTACGATTAATTAGTTAACAACTTAATCATCGAAGTTAATTAGTTAATTATAAATGGAGAATAAACATGATCATTGGAATTCTCTATGGTTTAGTGGAAAAATCAACAATATGACATTAAGGTTTAATTGTTTTGTTTGCTAAATATTCCAATACATAATTGAGAAGTTAGTTAAATCCCCACTATCACTCTCATTGATTTAATTTACATTCTACATATTGCATTCATTAGTTTTAATTAATTTACAGTTTTATTTTAGATTAATTTCATCCATCTTTTGGTTTGAGTGTTAGGATTTTATTAATTGCTTAGTTTAGTTGTTAAAGAAAATAAATTAAGAATCTAGACCATTGCAATTATGCGAGAGATCGACCTTGGCAGTAAACTTATCACTATCTATTAGTGATTCCTATGCTTGCGAGTCATAAATTTGCGCGTCACTGACCATCTTGTTGGCATCATAGTTGGCACTAACTCATCATTCTAACTCCTTACCACAGTAATGCTCAACTTCTTTGGTACCACATGAACTGGACCCACCCACTTGCTGTGTGAAATAGGATAAATGATCCCAGCATCAAGTAGTTTCAACACCTCAATTCTCACCACCTCTTGTAAATGCGGATTCAACATTCTTTGAGCTTCCCCAGTTGGTTTGGATTCCTCGTCCAACAACACGTTATGGATGCACATAGTGGGGCTAATTCCCTTGATGTTTGCTATTGTCCAACCCATGGCTACCTTATGATCACTCAACACTTTAAGCAATTTCTCCTCCTCCTCCTCTATGGTTAGGTGTGAAGCTATAATCACAAGGAAGGTTTGATCTTTTCCTAAATAAGCATACTTAAGGGTAGGTGGTAAGGGTTTTAACTCAAGCTTAGGTGGGGATTCAATGGAAGAAACTAACTTAACATCAACATGTTCAATCGCCATTCTCAACTCCTTATTAAACATCTCTTTAATCTCACTATCCAAAACCGCCACATACTCCCTAGCCTCATCATTACTCAACTCACCATCCCCTATTGTCAAAGCCATCCAGTTTATCTTTAGTCTCCCCTTGCAAAAAACTAGACAGAGTGATAGGATCCAAAGAATCAATTGCGAAACAATCATTAGTATTTGGAGGTAAAGACAAAGAATTGAAAACTGAAAAATCAACGGTTTGATCAAGAACCATCGTTTTTAACTTTCCATTTTGCACATCGATGATGGTCTTTGTTGTGGCCATGAAGGGACGTCGTAGCAAAATAGGCAACTCACTGTTATGCCTTGAAGTCCACTCCATATCTAATACCACAAAATCAACAAGAACAATTAGTCTGTCAACTTGAACTAAAATATCTTCAACAATAACCTCTTGGATATTTCACTGATCAGTCTGCCAATTGCAAGGCCATTGTTGTAGGTTTTAGTTCTCCCAGTCCCAATTGCTGATAGATGGAATATGGCATGACGTTGATATTTGCACCCAAGTCCAACATCGCTCTTTCTTCTTTCTTGTTACAAATAGTGATGTTGATAACAAAGCTCCCCATATCTTTTAGCTTGGGTGGTAACTTGCATTGGAGCACCGCACTCACAATCTCTTATCACTTTCTTATGTGGGTCATACTTACGCTTGCATATGTTCAACTCCTTGAAGAATTTCACATAAGCTGGCATGTTCCTAATCATATCAAGCAAGGGAAAGTTCACATTAACCTTAGATAAAATGTCATATATATCAAACAATGACTTATCCCATTTGCTTTTAATCAAGTGACCCCGAAAAAGGCATGGGTGGAACATAAGGCTTTGGTGGCTCATATGGATCTTCAATCTCCTCATTTTGCATGGGTGCACTCAACTGCTTCCCCCTTTTTTTTTAATTACCTACAAGATTAGACAAGGGCTCATTAGTTACAGAATTGATATCCTTGTTAATTAACTTACCACTCCTCAAAATTGTGACCGCTTTCATGTAACGGCCCCACATGCATGGCCACCATGATCACACAAAGATGGCAGGGATATCTCCCCCTTAAGGAGATTTCTTTCACCTCCCTCACCACTCAAACCCAAGACCAAGGGGCTATAGTCAATTGGGAAGCATGGTGAGTACCATCAGGCTAGCTGTGGGGCCGTTACATAAAAAGGCGCATTTTTATGTAACGGACCGCCTGGCTCTGATACCTCTGGCCCGACCATGATCACATAGCATGGCAGGTATTGTCCCTCCCCCTCTCAGGGATTTCATCCTCTCCCATGGCTTAACGCATGCCCAGGGGTATAGGCAAATGGGAAGCACCATGAGTACCATGTGCCAACCGCTCCCGATGGTACTCATGGTGCTTCCCATTTGCCTATAGCCCCTTGGGCATGAGCTTGAGCCATGGGGGAGGTGAAGAAATCCCTTAAGGGGGGATAATACCTGCCATGCTGTGTGATCATGGCCAGGCCAGCAGGGTATCAGAGCCAGGCAGGCTATTACATTTCACTTGCTCGGATTGGCTTGGTAACTTCGTAGGGACATGGCCTTGTAATTGTTAGAGCAGATGTCCTAGAGCCAATCAATTATTGTAGAATTGACTCTTTGTAATAATGTTCATTGATCAATGAAAGGCTTTTTATTCTATATCGCGTAAATCATCATTGTATGTATTGATATATGTCCTTAGAATGGTAGAACCGTGACGAGGGTATCAAGTGTTTCAAATCTTGATAGTGAGAACCCTATGAGCACATATGGTGGTCATTCTAGAAACGTCTATAGCCCTAGTATTATTCTGAAGTAGGGGCACAGATAATATAGGTTATCATAGTGTTGAACGACCCTGTCGAAAGACAGTGACTGATCTCACTTGTCAAGGTTGTTTGGTGACAATCTGGTGCAACACATGGGTGCTTATTGTAGGCAAGTTCACTGGATTGACCCACCAGAGGATTCCATATGGATGGTAACCCCAGTGTCTATGGAACAAATCCTCTAACGAATGGTGTTGCATGTTATCCTTATACTTGAGATCACCAGAGTGCCTTGTGCACCGATTGGTGTAGTTTAACACTAGCCTAACGCAGTTCTACTCAGAGTTATCAATACGGTGGTGATTGGCTACATCAAGGAGTGTATCAAGACTATGGTGTATAGACAGAGGATTCATCACTCCCGGGTACGGGAGAAGTTATCTCATGGCGCAATTTAGTAAATGGCAATGACACTAAAACTGTGGCCATAGTGGGAATTGAGTTGTTGCTCTATCCAGTTTATTATACAGGTCATTGGTCCAGTAACTAAATACATAATATCTAGAGTAACGGAAGGTTGACACTATTTCTATGTCTTGGTCTCGTCGAGATAACGGATGATGAAAGGATCAAATTGTACGGTAACTATATCGTTGACAAGTGGCTACTTCATTGAATCTGAATCTATCGGGTGGCCATGATGCCGCTAGAAGCCAATCTTGGTCTGTGTGTAGTGAGATGATTAATTGGTGTTAATCGCGATACTGCACACTACCGGTATGATGAGGAGCCTACGGGTCACACACACAGAAAATAATTTAAGAACCAGTTAAGAAGAAGGGTGTTTTCGTCTTTTTAGGCAAAAGGGTATTTTGGTAATTTCACAATGCAATTAAATTTGCTGAAGTCGTAGCCTTTATTTAATTTGATATTAAAATTAAATAAGTGAGATTACGTTTAAATATGTGTTCGCATACATTTAAATAAGTTATCATTTTATATATATATGTATGTATGTATTATAAATATATATTAATTTAATTTAATTGAGATAATGATAAATTAATATCAAAATATCTTAAAGGGGTGTTTGGGTTGAAGCCCAAGCCCATTCCATGATGGAATAGGGTATAATGTGCACTATATAAGTGCAAACTTTGTAAAAAAAATTAATACACTCATTCATTTCATTGATTGAAAATAAAGAAAACACTCCAGCCCCTAAAACACTCTGCACGCTAGATTGCTTTTGCTTGGAATCAAAGATACTTGATTTTTCTTCTTGGTTCTTAAAGGCTAAAGAGGATCCAGCAAATCCCTCTTTAGTTTCTTGAGGTTATTTTTCATGTGGACTACACCAATTCGATCCTACACTTGGGTCGGTAGCAAAATACGCTTAGAGACAAGTTGGAGGAGCCTCCAAACGTGCTTATGATTTCTTAAACTCTAAACTAAAATCTGCAGATTCTTATTTAATATATATAAACTGTAATTTTGTACCTAGATCTTGGTTCTAAGTAATGATCCATGTCGTTAATATTTTTTGTTTTTCCGCTGCGTTATTGGATCAATTACTAACAATAATGACTCTGTAATTTGTCCTATCTGGACCTCCATCTTCCTTATGGATGCATCTTGTTGTTGGATTCTGTGTTCAAAGTTCTAATTTTTCTTTTGAGAAGCTTGAATAAAACTGTTCAATGTCCCCTCCAATGATGGCTTCTTTGGTTGCATGATGTGCTCAGAACTTCCATGCGGCTAGTTGTTTCTCCATGAAAAGTTTGGATGATTCCTCTACCCATGATTGTATGTGTTCAAATAAGGATTGTGTGGTCTTTGGTTGTAACAGTTCATCATGTTCGCTTGCTCCACAGCTTTTGGAAAACTCTCACCTGAAGGACAAACATTAGTCGTTGGCCAACATTACCACAAATAGCACCTATCTCATTGGAACTACTATGTCCTTGCCCCATCATCATGTTGCACATGGTCTTGATTTTCTTTGTCAATTCGGACACCTGCAACATTTTCAGCTATGGCCTAGCAAGCTTGTGTCAGTCCATCATAGAAAAACTGATTCAACAATTCTAAAGGGCATTTATGATGTGGACATTGAACCAAAATCAATTTAAATCTGTCCCAAGCCTCATGGAACGGCTCACCATCAAGATGAGAGAAAGTAGCAATTTTACCTCTTAGTTCTGCAGTCTTCGCATGAGAATAAAATTTACTTATAAACTTGTTGTAGACTGCGTCCCAACTGGTAAGTGAAGCTGGTGCCAATGACATGAACCAACTCTTTGCTACATCCTTCAATGTATATGGAAAACATCTCATCCTCAATTGATCTTTAGTCAAACCCTACAAAGGAAAAGTTTGCACGGTTGAGTAAAAATCTTTAATAAATGTCAATGGATCTTCAATGTCCATCCCATGGAATGAAGGAAGCATCTGAAAATGGATACTCTTCAACTCATAATTCTTCGCTGTAGCACTCAAAACAAAATAGGAAGGCGACGTTCCAATTGTAGGATGCGCATACTCCTTCGTCAGGTGGGGTGGATTCGCCATCTCTTCTTCAGATTCTGAATTTGATGCACTTGATTCTTCCGAATTTTTAGGTTCTCTTCTCTTTCTACCCCTGGCAAAATAAGGAAGCACTTCTTCGTCCAATGATTGGTGAACTTGCATTAAAAAAAAAAAACTCAAAACAAAGAAAAATCCGTAACACAAAACAACTAAAATAACATAAAATAAAATCTAGCTACAAAAATGAAAACAAAAATATCAAAGAAATCAAATAGCTTCAACTTCTCGGCAACGGCGCCAAAAACATGTTTGGTTAAAAACAACTTTAATTCCTTTGCAATTGCATGGGTCGTTATTGCAATAAAGTGCACAAGTAAGGGTCGATCCCATACAAAGTAGAGCTATCAATTAATCTAATACTGTGCAAAAACAACTAAAATAATGAAATCAAATGAGATAATAAATATACCCAACAACTTAATAAAATCCAAATTAACTAAAATTCAAGTAAGAATAACAAAAATACTAAAAATAACAACTAAGATAAAAACGAGACCTAAACAAATGCTTAAACAATGAGAAATGGTCTAGTGTATCCAATTTCATCATAATTATGTTGTGGCCAACCGGAACAACCTAGTGTTTTCATCATCCAAACTAGCTAGTGGCGTGTAGCCTGGTCTAAATAACAAAAACACCCATTATGCACAAAAGTACCAAAAATGAACACAAACCAACTTATACTTGTCGAAGGCATCACACAGACATAAATCAATTGTTCACTAGAGCAATTTGAGATTAGCTAGTGGCGTATAGCCTAACCCTAACTCATATAGTTAATTAATCAACTATTAAACACAATCAAACATCAACAACGATTAAAGATCAAGAGATATTCAAGGATAGCCAGTGGCGTATAGCCTAACCTTGAGTCATGCAACCATTTAACCATAAGTAAAAGGTAATCATGCAATAATAATAATTAATCAACTCAATAAGCATAAATGAACGAAACTAAGATACCATTGGATCAATAAAACATTCGATTAAACAATACACATAAAATAGTCTAATTAGATTACATTGAATACACTAGGAAAGAGTCTAGCTACTCATAATGACAAGGAAACATACCTTGATCTCACCCATAAATATTTGGATGTGAAATCCACTCAAGATGATCAAGATTTATCCTCAAACAATCAATCACTCCTTCCCAAGCTTGCCAAAGTTATAAAATGTGTTTTGAAAACCTAAATTAAGCTTGTAACGTTAGGCTAGGTATTGAGTTATGAAAGAATGGAGAGGAATCAACCAAATTGTAATATTCTCTCTAACTAGTAATTCTTTAAGAAATATATGACAAAATCCACTAAATAACTTTTGTAAACATATATACATATAGGTATATAATGTAAAATCCGAAAGTTCTAATTTTAATTCATAAAAATATATACACAAAATAACCGATATACTTTAATAAGTAAAAGATAGTCTTGGACAGAGCCGCCAAACTCCTCAAATTCTTGACGTCCCACCCAACCGTAAATCATCTAGTACCTACAAAACAGTAAAATAACGAAGTGAGCACTAATTGCTCAGTAAGTAAACCAATCTGCACTACTATTTTTCCTTCGTTACTCATATTCTGACTTTCCTTTTCTGACTTTATTTTTTCTGATATGCTGCATTCTTTTCTAATATTCTGCATTCTTTTCTAATATTCTACATTCTTTTCTGATATTTTGATTTGCTACTTACCAATGTGCAAAGACAATTAATAAAATTGTGTGTCGTTGAGCACATAAGAAATGCTAAATCATGCAAGTAGCATAATACATATGCAGAATAATAAACTTTTCTGAGAAAAGAATTTTCTTTTCTTTTCTGTTTTCTGTCTCTTATGTTGTATCTCTTTCTGTCTCTTATGTTGTATCTCTTTCTTATTTTGTTTCTCTTTCTTTTCTTTTCTGTTCTAGTTTGCCGATCGGACTAGGTTGAGTCATGGATTTGGAACCCTGGCCATGTGAGTGCATACTGGGTACAATCCTCATCTACATGCACTGTTGACAGACTGTACTAATTCTGTTCTGCTATGTTGAGGTCGTTCACTGATGGCAGCGTGCATGTAGGTATTTTCTACTAGGTATAGTCCTTATCCACATACATTGCTGATGAACTGTACAAATTATGTTCTGCTATGCTAAAGCCGCTCACTGATCGCGGCGTGCATGTGGGAATTTTTTTGCATCTCTGTTACTCACAGGTTCCCCATCGCAACAACCTTATAACATAACATGCTATAGAAAGAGAATAGAAAGAGATACTATACACATTTCTAAATGAATTTCCAAGCTATGGAAATTCTACACTTGCATTCTTTAGTAAATGAGAAAATATACATATTTGCATGTTAGCTTTAAAAGCATCTATAAGCCATTTTCTTTCTTTCTTTTCTCATTCTTTGCTAACATTTTCTTTAATATTCTCATTTACCAAATCAAGGCTATATATAAATAAATCATGTACATAATATATTCATGATCAAGCCCATTCTTTGATATTCTTTCTAAGTTCACATTCACAAACTTGAAAACTCATTATGGCATATTGATATGTCATGACATATTCTACCATTTTCTATTATCAACAATGCCATATCAAAGTAAAACTTTAACATGCAATTCTTTTCTAACACTTTCATGTGCTATTCAATAAGTAGTAAAGGTTCAAGTAACTAGAACCAAGCACTAAGGGCCATCTCTCTCATGGAACTAACATGACCAAGTGATATTCTAAATTTTGGCATAACAAAATGCACTCTTGCATACTAAAATTTACACTTGGTTTAGCCCAACATAATCTTTCTACTTCAATCCTTGCTTTTCTCTAAACCTTTCTTCAATACGGTTTAGCCAACTCATGCATGCATTTTCTCTTTGGATTTTCATCAAACAACTCATATGCACTTGCAAATACTTAGTTGGCTACACTTCCATATCTCTCTAAATCCACAAAAACGTGAGCAAAAACTCACTAACTATAGCGTCAAACCTGGCCGTTTTCAACAATTCTCAACACTTCAAAATTCTCATCACTAATTCTTCCATAATTCCACCAATTCATCACATACTCAAGCACTCTTTCTCATGGCTGGAAATTACACATCAGTCAACATAAAAAACAGCCAACAATTCTCACATACAAACACATACAAACATGCAAGAATCATTCTACACAAGTTTTGCTCAAATCAAGGCTAAAATTAGGTTTACTTACTCGAATGTGTGATATAACCCCCCTTTGCTAAAAGTCTCTTCCTTTTGGACCTAGATCATATAAAAACCAAAACCATAAGAATTTGAAACTTTAAAGGTTAATCACACACCTTGTGCTAGAATCTTACCTTTGAATGCTTTAGGATTGAAAATCTATAAAAATCAAAGCCAAATCCTATGAATTCTCTTTGAGATTTGGTGAAGAAATTTGAGAGAAAAAGGGGTGAGGGTGGCGTGTACAAGGGCTGAAATATGGTTAGGGTTTCTTCAATGAAACCTTATATCTAATAATGTAAGCATGTCTTCCCATTTTGCCCTTGCACTTTCTATGAAATCCTATCTATACCCTTTAGTCAATTACCAAAATACCCTCATTTTTATTATCTTCTTCACATTATTTTGCTTCCTTTCACTCCCCACTTTTTCATCTAATTAGGAGTGAAAAGACCATTTTACCCCTAATGAAGTTTTAAGGAATTTCCTTCACATTTGTCTAAGATAACATCAAAGAAATCCAACTAAGGCTATTAGGGCATAAATAAAATTATGTACCTTGATGTGGGTGTTACACAAATAAGAGGATTAATCTTACTAATTTGCAATAAACTCACTCAAAGTTTATCACATTCTCTCTACTCTTCCCAAACCTTTGTTGTGTCTCTCTTCCCATTCGCATTTGCATTTGCATTTGCATTTGCATTTGCATTTACACACTTTCTATACTTCCTTGATTCTTTTTTTTTTTTTTTTTTTTGGTTTGAACCACAATTATTAGGAAGCATAGATATTACAATCATTCCCATTGTTACCTTGATATTCACAATATACCACAAACCCCCAACCCATTCTTTTGAATGCTCTTCAAAATTTTGAGAAAACACTTTAAGCCACACAAAACCCTCTCACTTTGCATAAATTCAAATTAAATCCTCTTAAAAATCACGGGTAGAGTAGTGTGTTTAAGGGTTAAAAGGGTATGTTATTGTGGGCTAAATGAAATAAAATCAAGGCCAAAATAAATTTAATCTTGGCTCAAAAGGGGTAACTAGTGATAATCACAAAATACAGGGTTGGGTTGAAAGGCTCAAACGGTCCAAAGATGGCCTAAGTCACCTTTTCATGTTAGTAATCGATCCAATAACGTAGCGGAAAAACAAAAATATTTATGACATGGATCGTTACTTAGAACCAAGATCTAGGTACAAAATTACAGTATATATATATTAAATAAGAATCTACAGATTTTAGTTTAGAGTTTAAGAAATCATACGCACGTTTGGAGGCTCCTCCAACTTCTCTCTGAGCGTATTTTGCTACCGACCCAAGTGTAGGATCGAATCGGTGTAGTCCATACGAAAATAACCTCAAGGAACTAAAGAGGGATTTGCTAGATCCTCTTTAGCCTTTAAGAACCAAGAAGAAAAATCAAGTATCTTTGATTCCAACCAAAAACCAATATGGCGTGGAGAGTGTTTTAGGGGCTGGAGTGTTTTCTTTCTTTTCAATCAATGAAATGAATGAGTGTATTAAATTATTTTACAAAGTGTGCACTTATATACTGCACACTATACCCTATTCCATCATGGAATGGGCTTGGGCTCCAACCAAAACACCCCTTGCTTCCAAACACCCCCTTTAAGATATTTTAATATTAATTTATCATTATCTCAATTAAATTCAATTAATATATATATATATATATATATATATATATATATATATATATATATATATATATATATATATATATATATATTAACATTTAACAATAATGATAATGATAATTTATTTAAATATATGTGAACACATATTTAAACGTAATCTCACTTATTTAATTTTAATATCAAATTAAATAAAGGCTACGACCTCAGCAAAATTTAATTGCACTGTGAAATTACCAAAATACCCTTTCGCCTAAAAAGATGAAAACACCCTTCTTCTTAACTGGTTCTTAAATTATCTTCTATATGTGTGACCCGTAGGCTCCTTATCATACTGGTAGTATGTGTTAGAGTAGATGCCCTAGAGCCAATCAATTATTGTAGAATTGACTCTTTGTAATAATGTTCATTAATCAATAAAATGCATTTTATTCCATATTGCGTAAATCATTATTATTGCAATATGTATTGATATATGTCCTTAGAATGGTAGAACCGTGACGAGGGTATCAAGTGTTTCAAATCTTGATAGTGAGAACCCTATGACCACATAAGGTGGCCATTCTAGAAACGTCCGTAGCCCTTAGTATTATTCTAAAGTAAGGGCACAGATAATACGGTAAGGCTATCATGGTGTTGAACGACCCTGTCGAAAGGCAGTGACTGATCTCACTTGTCAAGGTTGTTTGTTGAAAACCTGGTGCAACACATGGGTGCTTGCTGTAGGTGATTTTACCATAGCAAGTTCACTGGACTGACCCACCAGAGGATTCCATATGGATGGTAACCCTAGTGTCTATGGAATAAATCCTTTAACGAATGGTGGTGCATGTGATCCTTAGACTTAAAATCACCGGAGCGCCTTGTGCACCGATTGGTGCAGTTTGACACTAGCCTAACGCAATTCTTTTCAGACCTATCAATACGGTAGTGATTGGCTGCATCGATGAGTGTATGAAGACTACGGTGGATAGACAAAGGATTCATCACTCCCGGGTTCGGGAGAAGTTATCTCACGGTGCAATTCAGTATATGGCAATGACACTAAAACTGTGGCCATAGTGGGATTGAGTTGTTGCCCTATCCAGATTAGAATACAGGTCATTGGTCTAGAAATTGAATACATAATATCGAGAGTAACCGAAGGTTGACACTATTTCTATGCCTTTGTCTCATCGAGATAATGTATGATAAAAGGATCGAATTGTGCAGTAACCATATCGTTGACAGGTAGCTACTTTGATGAATCCGAATCTATCGGGTGGCCATGATGCCTTGCTAGGTGCCAATCTTGGTCTGTGTACAGTGAGACGAGTAATTGGCGTTAATCGCGATAATATAC
Source organism: Pistacia atlantica (assembly GCA_026229545.1). Taxonomy (NCBI): domain Eukaryota; kingdom Viridiplantae; phylum Streptophyta; class Magnoliopsida; order Sapindales; family Anacardiaceae; genus Pistacia; species Pistacia atlantica. The sequence continues at coordinate 17,247,878 of CM047903.1, read as the reverse complement.
ACTGCCGGTATGATGAGGAGCCTATGGGTCACACACATAAAAGATAATTTAAGATCCAAGAAGAAGGAAGGGTGTTTTCATCTTTTTAAGGTGAAAGGGTATTTTGGTAATTTCACAATGCAATTAAATTTGCTGAAGATCGTAGCCTTTATTTAATTAGAAAAATTAAATAAGTGAAATTACGTTTAAATATGTGTTCACATATATTTAATTAAATCATCATTATTGTTAAATGTTAATATATAGATTAAATATATATTAACAGAAACACTGTAGCCCCATTTTTCTCCTACGGCAGAAACCCATTTTGCCTAAAATCAATTCATTTTGATTTTATTCTTCTTTAATCTTAAAGCCAAAGAGGATCCAGCAAATCCCTCTTTGGTTCTTTGTGATTGTCTTCGTGTGGACTACGTCGGTTCAATCCTACGCTTACGTCGGTAGCAAAAACGTTCAAAGACAAACGTGGTGGAGCCTCCAAACGTGCGTATGATTCTCTTAACTCATGATTAACCTTTTTGTGCAGACTTTACTTTAATATAAATTGTAAAATTATACCCTTGATCTTGGCTCATGTAAATGATCCTTGTATTATATTGTTTTGTTTCCGTTGCGTATATGGATCATTTACTAACAGTGGCATCAGAGCCTAGGGTATCAAGTTTTACAATTTTTTATTTTGATGGTTGATAACATGTATTTGATGATATAATGTTGCCTTATAAAATCTGCCCTAAATCATGTTTTAAGAAATCTATTAATCGATTAATTTAATTTGTTGATGAACTGCAAATTTGGTTTAATGCATGATGGATTTTTGGTTGAATTCAGTATGTTTGATTGTTTGAAAATCCGTTTGAGTGTATATGGTTACTATATGAACAGATTCGGAGCTACAGATCTGTATACGCTCGCCGCGGCGATATAATCCATCGCCGCAACGAGCGTTGTTCATGCTAACACTGGTTACGAAACCAGCGCTCGCCGCTGCGATATAAAGCATCACTGCGACGATCGTCCTCTGGACGAGCGTTGTACGAAAACAGCGACTCGCATACGATCACGTTTAGGATGAATGTCAGAGTGAAATCGCATACGCGAACGTGATTGAGCATGAAATGCCAAGTAATCAACGCACGCTACAGCAATCTAACTCATCACCGCAGCAAGCACACTTCCGAGTGCGAAGGGGGCCAGAATGTAAAGTTTCAAAATTTTGGACCAAACATAGTTCTATAAATTGTCAGGGGATAAATGGTAATTAACCCATAAATTTCAAAATTGATTGTTTTTGAAATGTATGCTATGTACTTGTTTGTATATTGCATGGTGCCCTGGTACATGAGCCTTAGACCTAAGGGTGAATGTTTTAAAATATTTTGGGTATGTATGGTTGTATAATTTATTAAATAGGGCATGTGTGTCCTGCCTTTCTCCTCTTCTCGATGTACATTCTCTTCTCATCTCATTCCCCTCGAATGTAAATCGAGGTTTCTAAATTTATTGATGTAAAGAATTAGTATAATTACTTTATTGTAAATTTAGAATGATATTTTTTGTAATGTACTTGAAGACGGAGCAAAGGTCAAGGCAACCACACTTGAAGACTCGAGATGTTTATTACAGGACCCCTAGGTGACCCATCGATTCCTCTAGGCTCGAGGAAATCGGTTTTAGTTGGGCCATGTACCGGCACGTTTTATATTGTGTTTAGAATGCATGCTAAGGTTAAATGTTGAATAACATGCCAAACAATGTCATTCTAACAAAGATAATAATCTGATGAGATATTAAATAGCAAACCCTCGATTAAAGCATATTAAGTCACGTATGCCTTCCATCACCATGGTTTTAATCAAACTATTGGTCGTCGAAACCTTGTTTGCCAAACCGAAGGGTACACTTCTACCAGTGGGAGGTTAAAATGCATTGGAGTTTTCCTTAATGGTGATGGGTCGACTTAAAATGACGGTTTTGCTTGTTTGCCAAAGCGAAGGTTGATAAATGCGTCATAGGCATAGTAGAGCAGTACACATATATTGTGTACAAGGTGACATGTAGTGTCCACTCTACTGATACTGAGAATCACACTTGAGGACAATGGTTGGAGCCATTGGATTGTGTGATTGGCTTGTTGGCTTTTTCACATTTGAGGTTGATAGTAGGAACTATCAACTGGTGTAGATTAAGTTTGTTGGCCTACCTAATCAACTCATTTTGGCTTGTTCGTGAAAGCGAAGGTTTGAAATGGGCAGGATGGGATCTCGGTCCACTAGGAAAGTCAGCGAGCTTTCCCGAGTTAATAGTGAGGGCTATTGGCTTGAGTAAAATAGTGGGAGCATCGTTTAATAAAAGACCATATTAAATAATAGTGAACTTTATAATAACTTTATCTTTTCTGCAATTGTAGATTCACCAAAATGAGCATTATGAACCTGCGACCGATAATCGAAAGAAAACAAGTTAGAAGGATCCAATTTCTCAAACTGGTATCACAATCGTCGGATTATACTCAAGTCAGAAAAGAAATTGTATATCCTTGAAAAGCCATACATGGCTGAGCTTGATCATGATGCCACTCAAGAAGTAAAAGATACTTATCAAAAGTTCCTTGATGATGCTGATAGAGTTCAATGCTTGATCTTAGCATCGATGACACCGATGCTACAAAAGCAGCATGAGAATATGGATGCTTCTTCCATTATTCTACACCTCAAGGAGCTTTACGAAACAAATGCTCGACATGAGAGGTACAAGGTGTCGAAAGCACTGTTTGGGAGTCATCTGACTGAGGGAGCCCATGTTGGTCGTCATGTGCTCAAGATGATTGAGCACATAGAGAGGCTTGAGACTTTGGGATGTGGCTTAGATGCAGAATTACAAATGGATTTAATTCGACAATCCTTGCTTGACTCTTATGCTCCGTTCATAATGAATTTCAATATGAACACGATGGAGAAAACCTTGTCAAAACTTCTAAACAGGCTGAGAACTGCAGAGCAGGACTTGAAAAAGTCCAAGCCTGTTTTACTGGTTGATCCCAGTAAAGCAAAGGGTAACGGCAAGGGTAAGGCCAAGGCCAAACCCAAACCCAAACCCAAGCCCAAAGGACAGGTAGCTCTTGGACCTAAGAGCGGCATAGGGAAGGGCAAGATAGTCTGCTTATTTTGTGGCAAGCCTGGCCACTAGAGGAAACATTGCAAGGCTTTCCTCACAAGGAAGAAGAAGTCAGAGGCTACGACTTCAGGTATTCTTATGATTGAGATTAATTTCTCTCCCTCAACACCTTAGGTCATTGACAAAGGATGTGGTACTCAAATTTGTACTGATGTGTAGGGACTAAGGCAGAGTAGAGTGCTTGCCAAAGGGAGAGGTGGACCTACGAGTTGGAAATGGAGCACATGTGGCTGCATTAGCTGTAGGGACTTATTGTTTATCTTTGCCTACGGGCTTGTTATTGGAACTACATAATTGTTATCACGTACCTTCTATTTGTAGAAATATCATTTTAGTATCCACCTTGGATAATATAGGGTATCATTTTGAGATATTTAATGGATTGTTGTCCTTTAGTTTGAATGGTATTCTATTTGGAATTGCAAGGTTATATAATGGATTATATGTTCTTGATTTAAACAATAAAGATATTCTCAATATTGAAACTGATAAGCGTATTTTACACTATGATTTTGCATTGAATTTTGATAGGATTTAGGATATTTTTCATACAATTTGGGTTCATAATTGCTACCTAATTCTATTAATTTGTCTTTGTAGGCCTAAACGATGATTTTTAGCATAAATGACAGTTTTGAGCGTAAATTGTGTAACTTGAGCTTGAAAACTCGGAATAACCTGAATTTAGAAGCTTTGGAAAGCTAAGAAGAAGAGCTACAACGTTCATGTTTTGGGTTTTTCCTAATTCTGACTGGACAAAGGTGAAAACTTGGCTTGAAGTCGTGAAAAGGACGCTGGGAACTGAAGAAAAACGTCTTTGGACGTGCTTCAGTATTTCTGCCTTAACTTGAAGTTGTAGACCTCGGATTGTGCTGATTCTTGAACGACCAGAAATATAATTTAAAGGGTCTACAATTAATATGTTTGACACTTTTCCAGATTCTAACTATATCATGCTAAAATTGGGACTGTAAGTCTTCACGCGGCGAGGAAAAAGCTCGCGGCGAAACCTGCGCAGATGCAAAAAATAAAACGACGCGTTTTGGCTTGCTAGGGCTTCGTCCTTAAGTGAGAGAGGTATAAATTAGAGCTAAAAGGAAGAGAAAAGGGGCTTGGTTCGTGATTTGGGAGGCAGCTCATGGAAGGAGAAGATTATTGAAGATTTGGGCTTCAAATTAGAGAAGATTTCTCCATCTTTTGCTTGCTTTTCAATGATGAATCTTGATTCAGTTTGTTTTTGTTGTTTTATTTCGTTTTTGAGTATGAACTGAGTTGTTTAGCTAGGGTTTGATGTAATCTTGATACAATGATTCAAATTTATATGGATTGAATTACTTTGAGTTTTAATTTCATGATTGAGTGTTTATCTTTTTGCTTAATGTCTTTTGGATGCTTGATCACCATTCAAATGTGTGTTGTTCACAATGAGACTGAGAAGTGATTTGTGATTGTGCCTCTTGGGATAAATATCATAGATTAGCAAACGCTAGAGATAGGTTTAGCGATCTATGAAATCTAGTTAGAATTCCACAAAGCTTAAAATCCTTTGAACTATTAATCTTCATTTTGTTGGGTGTGGAAGCTTAATAGGGATAAGTAGGGAAATGTAGCATGAGAATGTATGTTTTACAACTTAGGGAATTCGATTTTCAATCAAGGAATTAGAACTTGGGTAATAGATTCTATGATTTGGGTTAGCGTATTTAGGTGAATTCAACACCCTAGCATTTGTTTTAGAATTGTTTAATTAGTTAAGTTGTTGGGTTTTGCATTTGTTTTTAGTTTGTTAATCTTCCATCAATCCAATTTATTGTTGCTTCAATTAGGATTTAAACTAGAAAAATCGGTAATTAGTAACACTATCCTCGTGGGAACGATACTCACTCATCACTTTATTACTTTTTGCGACTAGTATACTTGCTATTTTTGCATGTTGTAGTAAACACGCATCAGAAACCAAGAGAGCTAAACATAGCGATCAAAACCAAACATATCTCTGGCACAGTAGATTGTGTCATGTTAATAAGACTCGCATTGCAAAACTTCAAAGGGATGGAGTTTTGGACCCTTTTGACTTTCAATCATTTGAGGTATGTGAGTCATGCCTTTTACGCAAGATGACCAAGTCTCCTTTTATAGGACAAGGTGAAAGGGTTACTGAGTTGTTAGGCATCATACATAGTGATGTATGTGGTCCACTAACAGTTGAGGCCAGGGGTGGATATTCATTCTTCATCACATTTACTGATGATTTCAGTAGATATGGTTATGTCTACCTTATGGGACATAAATCTGAAGCCTTTGATAAATTCAAGGCATTCGGGAATGAAGTACAGAATATGTTGGGCAAAAGTATTAAAGCTCTCTAGTCGAATCAAGGAGGTGAATACTTAAGCTCAGGGTTTTCAAAGTACTTGAAGGAATGTGGGATAGTGATAATCCGTGGATTATACAGTTTTCATTCGACCTTTTAGTCGGATTTCAGGTACTTTCTAGTGCATTTTGACCTGAATTGTTGCTTAATTCTTGACATTTTGTGTTTTAGGTTAAAATGGATATTTTGAGTAAATAAGGACAAAATTGGAAGTTTTCGACTCAAAAATTAGCGGATCTCAGAAGATAGGAGAGTTCCAAAGCAGGATAAAGCACGACGAGGCTTGTTCCAAAGAGAGAGCACCAAGAATCAAAGAATCAAGCGAAGAAGCGAGCAGAGTGGCAGTTCTGCAATTTCAGAACTTTTCAAGAAGCTTCGCCGCGATGAAGATTTGTACGTCGCCACGGCGAAGTAGGCCAGGGACGAGCGTGTCTGCTTCACTCTTCGCCGCGGCGACGATCATTATTTTCAGTTTTGTTAAACGCACAGTTTTACTTTGTGCGTGTTTTTGGCTGGGTAATTAGGGTGAGGTATAAAAGAAACACTTAGCATTTTGCCCAACGGTCTTCGTCTTTTAGGTTAAGCAGCTTTTACATTTTCTTTGGATAATTTTTTGAGCGATTTTGATTGTAACAAGGGTGAAGATTCGATTCTAACTAAGGGATTCATCTTTTGGGGAGATTTCTTATCTTTTATCTCATTTTCATTATGTTAAGCTTGATTGATTTCGTTATTCATTTTTGTATTGTTGATTTAGCTATGAACTAACCCATTTTGGGTTAAGGTTTTGATGGTAGTTTGGATTTTTAATGGGTTAAGTGTTTGATTGTTTTATATTCATATGAGTATGCTCTGGTTGTGTGTTTACTCTGAGTTTTAATGCTTTATGTGATGAACATGATGAGATTGAGAAATGAATCATGTTAGGCTTCTTAGGGTAATCACCATTATAGTATTGGATGCTAGAGATAGATTCAAGAATTAATGAAATCATTATAGGATTCTTTTGCTTAATGAGTTTGGAATTGTTAACCTTCAATTTGTTGGGTGCGGAAGGTTAATAAGGATGAATAGGAAAAACATAGCCCGAGAGGGTATGTTGAATATCTTAGTGAGTTCGATTTACAACCACTATGTATGAATGTGAGTGTAGTGTAATTTTTAGGTTTAACCAGTAAAATCCAAATGAAGTCAAAACCCTACCCGCTTTACATGAATTGATTATCCGTATTTTCATATTGCATTCTTAGTAAGATTTTAGTTTAAAAGTTGTTGTTAAGTTTAATTAGAATTAGCTCCCATCAATCCAAAGTTTTCGGTTGCTCCAACTTGAAAACAGTAGAAAACTTAGTACTTATCTAACAATCCTCGTGGGAATGATACTCTACTCATCATTTTATTACTTGTGCGATTAGTATACTTGCTACATTTGCATGTTGTAGGAAACACGCATCAGATAGTATCACAACTCACCCCTCCTTATACACCCCAACACAATGGAGTGTCAGAAAGGAGGAATAGGCACTTACTTGACATGGTTAGGTCCATGATGACTTTTAGTGATTTACTTGCATCGTTCTGGGGTTATGCGCTAGAGACTACATCTCATGTTTTGAACCGTGTGCCATCAAAGTTTGTAGATAAGACTCCATATGAGCAATGGAGTGGGCGAAAGCCCAATTTGTCTTATCTAAGGATTTAGGGTTGCGAGGCTTATGTTAAGAAATTGACTTCGAACAAGCTGGGCCCAAAATCCTGTAAATGTATATTTGTGGGGTATCCAAAGGAGACCAAAGGATACTATTTCTACCACCCAGAAGAGCGCAAAATTTTTGTTGCTCGATCTGGTGTCTTCTAGAAAAGGAATATTTTCTAAGAAGTACTAGTGGGAGAAAAGTAGAACTCGATGAAGTTCTAGAACCACAAGATATACTAGACAAAGGATGAGATGATGTGCCATAGGAAGTGGTTGAACATCACAAGGAGGTTACTCCACAACTTGTGGATCAAAGTGAACCACCTTAGGTAGCACAGGAGCTACGTCGATCTGACAGAGTATGCCATGAGCCCGAGAGATATGGTTATCTCGTGACTCAACATGGTGACGTACTAGTCTACCAAGACGATGAACCTAGAACCTACGAAGATGCTATATCGGATCCAGATTCGTTAAATGGCTTGAAGCCATGAAATCTGAGATGGACTCCATGTACCAGAACCAAGTGTGGTCTCTGGTGGAACCACCTGAAGGGGTAAAACCTATAGGGTGTAAATGGGTCTTCAAGAAGAAGTCCGACATGGATGGCAACATGCATACTTATAAAGCAAGGCTGGTTGCCAAAGGTTTCAAACAAATTCATGGCATTGACTATGACGAAACCTTTTTGCCGGTTGCTATGATTAAATCCATCCGGATTATGCTTGCAATTGCTACATATCATGACTACGAGATTTGGCAAATGGATGTCAAAACTGCTTTCCTGAACGGAAACCTTGAGGAGGATGTGTATATGACACAACCTAATGGTTTCATTCTTGATAGTCAAGCTAATAAGGTATGCAAGTTGCAGAGATCCATTTATAGACTCAAGCAAGCTTCAAGGAGCTGGAACATTCGTTTTGATGAAGCCGTAAAAGAATTCGGTTTTATCAAGAATGAAGATAAGCCTTGTGTTTACAAGAAAGTGAATGGGAGCGCAGTAGCATTCCTAGTGTTGTATGTCGATGACATACTTTTGATTGGGAATGATATACCGAACTTGCAGTCGATAAAAACTTAGTTATCCAAGTGCTTCTCCATGAAGGACTTAGGGGAAGTAGCCTACATCCTTGGAATAAACATCTATCGTGATAGATCGTGTAGGTTGCTTGGCCTAAGTTAGAGTGCATATATTGACAAAGTATTGAAAAGATTCAGTATGGAAGAATCCAAGAAGGGATTTCTTCCGATGTCACATGGTGTTTATCTCTCTAAGGAATTGTGTCCTAAAACATAAGATGCTCAGTAAGTAAATCCTCTACTTGTCCATCCCCGTAACACTTTCTCTTAATTCTTTCCTTACACTATTCTTTTCTCATTTATGTTCTCTTTCTGTTTTTGTTTCTCATATTCTTTGCTATACACCCTCTGGTGTATGTCACGGCCTCATCTTACTGGAGGCATGGCCGGGAACTCAACCTGTTTTTCGTGACTTTACTCTTTTTCTCTTTCTGTTCTTTCTCTTAATTCTTTCCTTACACTATTCTTTTCGCATTTATGTTCTCTTTCTGTTTTTGTTTCTCATATTCTTTGCTATACACCCTCTGGTGTATGTCATGGCCTCATCTTACTGGAGGCACGGCCGGGAACTCAACCTATTTTTCGTGACTTTACTCTTTTTCTCTTTCTGTTCTTTCTATACCTTTGTTTCTCATTCTTACTCATTGGAATGTCACGGCCTCATCTGACCGGAGGCACGGCTGGATGCTACCACTCTACGTGACTTCTGCTCATTTCTTTACCGATCGGATTTGGTCATGCATGGATTCGGAACCCTTGACCATGTGAGTGTACATTCTTTCTCTATATCTCTTGAATGTCACGGCTCTTTCTTACCGAGGGCACGGCTGGAATCTCATGTTCCACTCTACGTGACGGTCACGGCCCCATCTTATTGGAGGCACGGCTGGGGATCACAAAGCACCCACTCTCGTGACTCTACTCATCACTCACGGGTTCCCCATCGCACAACTTATTATATTCTCTTCTTTAGCTCTTAGAGTAGCTTGTGCACAAGATCTCTACTCTTTCTCTAGCTACTCATCATAATGTAGCTTAACTCTTAGAGTAATTCTCTACTCTTTCTCAACATTTTCTCAAGTTTTTCTCAATGCACAATTAATGCATATGGATGGTTCGTGCTTATTAATGCACTTAGGAAATGCCAATATGCAATGTTGCAATAATTAAGGTTCATAACTCATTCTCATGCTTCTCTTAGGCATTTCATCAAACAACTCATGTGCATAACAAACTTTTTTCTAACTACAACTCTATTTCTCTTTTTAACCATCCAAAATTGGAAGTAAACTCCCTTCCATGGGCATAATCCCTTCCATAGAAGAACACTCCCAAAATATATACTCAATCTCATCTAACTTCATCTCAACTCATCACACATTCACACTTCTTATAAAGGAAAAGTATCCAACAAACTCAATATGAATACTTATCTCAATTTAACTTCTCAACAAGTTGACATATATCTCAACTCAATTTCTCAAATACATACATAAAACATGCATACATCATTTCTACTAAATCTCTACTCAAAAGAATTCTCAAATCTCAACTTGGGTTGGGATTTACATACCTTGTGATGAATAACTCTCACTAGTATTTCCTTTTACTTTGCTTGCTTGACTTTTCTCTACCCTTTAAACAATAAAACCATACAACTTTAGTATACAAAAATACACAAAACCTGACATCCAAAGCAAGAATCCTTACCTTAGGATGACTTAGCTTGATTTTCTACTCCAATCACTCCAAAAACCCTTTAAAAATCCTTGAACTAATGAAAAATGGAATTGAGAGGAAGTAGGAAAGGAGAATGGCGGTGGAGAAGAAGATGAATGAATGGGTTTCTAAAGTTAAACCTTTATCATCTCATATTTTCTCCATTCTTTCCCATTTTACCCTTACTCTTTCCTAAGAATTCCACTCTTGCCCTTTTAATTCTTTACAATTGCATCCCCCAATAAAACTATTCTCCATGCAATTCCCTTGCATTTCACTCCCCACTTTTCCTACTAATTAGGGGTAGAATGGTCATTGTGCCCCAAAGGGAGAATTCTAGAAACTTCATTAAACTTTTTGTTAGGCTCGTCGCCGCGGCGAAGACTATTTCTTCGCCCCGATTAAACTTCATAGAACCTACACCGTGGTTGGAGGGCCTCGTCGCCGCGGCGACGATTCTTCTTCACCCTAGCGAAGACTGTAACCCCAAAATTTCCACCAAGTCTCTACAATTTCAGGGCAACCACTCAACCAAACCAAAGCATCCATTCAATCAAGGGCCAGCCAAACCATATTAACAATATTCCAAGTCAAACAAGAGGAAAGTAAGAGACATTAGCTACGTACCTCGAGTGGGGCATTAAATTTGGAGATACAAATAGGTAAACCTATCATCTTACATTGTGATAACAAAGCTACCAATGACATTGTAGCAAATCATGTATTCCAAGAAAGGACAAAACATATCAAAATTGACTGTCACTTTGTCCGAGACAAAATTCAAAAAGGAGTTATTAAGACTATGCATATCCGAACTTTAGAACAACTAGCAGACATTTTCACAAAGACATTGTGTAGTCGACAACATTCATATTTGCTTCACAAGCTTGGAGTTTTTGACATCTACAAACCACTAGCTTAAGGGGGAGTGATGCAAGATAGAATGAAATTAAATGACTACTAGAATTATACATCCTAGAATCAAGCAGATTACAAGATATTCAGAAGTAACTTCAACGATTGCTTTATTCAAATTATTGTGTAATTATAGCTTTGATTACATTCCTTGTATTGTGATGAGAATGCAAAATGTCATATTTACCCCTCCTTAATGTCAGTCTTTTATACTTATTTGTTGCCTAAATGTACTCATTATTATTTTATTTTGATTTAGGATGCAAATGGAGGCGTTAAATGCAAAACGGAACAAATTAGGTGAATTCAGACAGTTTTGACATCGCTTTGTAATCTGGGCATAACTCTCTCATCCGAGATCTGATTGAGATGAGTCAAAATGATGCGGAACCCTAAGAAAGAGATCTATAACTTTAATGTTTTGAGTTTGCAGAGATACTCGCTGCATCAAGGTTGTAATCGGGCTTTAAGTTAACGCACCTGCACTGCTGACGTTCTGGAACATTCCGCCTTGTCATGCAAGTCAATTAGGCAATTTATTATTGAAAGTTTTGAAGACTTGTTGCACGCAAGTTACAGCTGGAAACACCAATTTTATTATTTTATATTAGGACTTTACTTTATTTTCAACTTAATCAGATTAGGATAAATGTTATTTTAGGATATTAGAATATTTTTAGGAGATTAAGTAGAATTCAAAGACTTGAATTGGATATTTTTAAAAGGAGAAGAGAGATCATATCAGAAGAGATTACACACGCCTCTCCTTCTTCTCTTCTACAATTTCTCTTTTGAGTTTTGATTATGGCCATGAGCGGCTAAAACTTTTATAACTTGGTCGAAGGAAACGGAGGCCTCGAAATCAATAAAACTATGAGATCTAATCTGTTTTTAGTGTTCAATATATGCTTTGAGTATTGGATGTTCTTCTGTGCCTATTTTCATGATTGTTTCATTTAATTACTAGGAGGCCTACTAGTTTATTATTTGTTGCAATCTATTGCTTAATTAGATATCAAATCCGTAATTGTTTGATCCCTCTAATTTGTGAGTAAATAAGAGTTAAGAATTTGCTACGTCAGGAATTGCTAAATCTTAAGGAGAACATTCGACTGAAATAAATACAAACGCTTGTGTTTGTGTTGTTCATCTTCATCGATATCTCTAGTTCTTAAGGATGCCACTAGATTAAACCTTTAGCGCTTGTCTTGGGTTGTTTAGTAGTAAGATTAATTAGATCGCTTGTTTCCTAATAAACTACAACTAAGGAGAGATAGGGAAATAGTTCCAATGGTGAATATTCAAACTATGAATTGATTTATTTTTGCATCGATGATCTGTTGTAAAATTCCAATGGTGGATGTTGACTTAGACCAAGGTTTGTTATTTTGATTGATAATTTAATTTGAATTGTTTTTTTTCCTGAAATTGTTTCTGTTTTACTCAACCTCCCCCCCCCCCTCCTTGTTCACGTAACATAAAACTCGGTTGGACACTCTCTATGGGAATGATCCTTACTCACACTACTACATGTGTTTTTAGGTTTTAATCTTGGTTGCCTACGACAGCACACCATATTGTTCTTTAATTTATTGCATAAATTGAACACTATGTAAACACAAAATACACAATAAAAATATACAGACTATTGAGTCTTGTTCCATTATGTTTCTTCTTGCATTCTTCAACAACTTAGTTTGCTCCATTTTGCATCTTGTTGCTTAGTTTCTGACAAATTTTGTTTGTGAAATCAAAATTTTATCTTATTGTTTAGGAGAAAATAACTTTTGAAAATGTCATTTTTTTAAAATGTGCAATTTTAACTAAGAAGCGCATTTTTTTGGCTCCTCGAAAGCTCCCAAGCTCCTATGGATCTTGGCCACCAAATTCTCCTATGAAATCTATGCAGTTTTAAAACAATTTTTCCCCAATCAAACTTTAGCGCAAAGTTATCGTATTCTGAACTTTTCCTTCCATTCCAAACCTTTTAGGGCCTAATTAGAACTTTTTACATACTATAACTTTGCCCACGAGGGGGCTAATTTAACAACTTTAGGTCTAGGGTCTCTTCCTTTCCTTTCACGCCTAACACAAACAACACTCTCTCCACTTGCACTAATCCAACTTTAGTGCAATGGCGGCCCCAGGTCAAGGGACCCTTCCTTTCTTTTCAAGCTCCTTTGATGACGACAAAAGCCAAAAGGTAACGCACACTCCCCTCTTTTATTATTATTGCCTCATTTACAATTGAGAGAACAATATTTTCTCAACCAAGGTGTGGTGAAACGACACTTTTCCACCCATCAAGTTTCAAAACAACACTTTGCCACCCACCGTTATGTTTTGTTAGAAAAATCCATTACTATTTTACTATAAAGACGAAAATACCTTTGGGTGCGTTTGTTTTATTTTTTCATACCCTATTCCCTATACCATTCCCAAAATACATGTTTGTTTAATTATTTGGGAAATACTATTCTATTTTTTTAATTACTTTTAGATCCCTTAAGTTTATTAATTTAATTAAACACCCCTAGAAAAAAAAGTTTAAAAAATAACAAAAAAACCCCCCACCCACTCATGGTTGCAGTTAACCAACCAACCTGCCAAAATCTGTCTGGCGGCGTAGTGGATCTGGCCGTCAGCGACAGCCAAAGATATGGTCGTCGTTGACGGTCAACGACGACCAAATCTTGGCCTATCGTTGACCGACAACGGCGACCATATCTTTGGCCATCGCTAACGATCAAATCTGGCCTTTTGCGACCGTCGACGACTAGATCTTGCCATAGATCTGGCTTTTTCGCTGGCTAGATCTGTGGTAGATCTGGCCGGAAAGGGCCATGTTGACCTACACGCCGCCGATCGTAGGTCTACGTTGTAACGCTATTTTTTGGCCAGATTCTGGCGGTGGTGGCCGAAATCTGGCACTGTGGGTGGGTGGGGGTGTTTTTGTCATTTTACAAAACTTTTATATATTGGGTTGTTTAGTTAAATTAGCAAACCTAGGGGTTTTTTTGTTAATTTTTAAATTTTACCTCGTAATTATCACCCTATACAACTACCCAATATTATTCCCAAAATCTTATCCAAAATAACAAAACAAACGCACCCTTTGTTATTTGACTTAATAATTTGTTATTATTTGATGTCATGTCAACAGAGTCAATTACCAATATACCCAATGTTTAAATATGAAATTGCTTATAAGTCCTCAATTTTATATGGGAATGTAAATTAACAATTTATCCCTCCAGATTTTTATTAAAAATAATGTCCAATTGTTTTGTTTAGGCCCCATTAGCAGTGCTTCCTTTGTAGAACTTCGATCACTTCCAGTGATAGTTTTGGATCGGAATAATTTGTTGTTCTGGTTCTAGAATTTTTAGCTAAATTCATGAATTTGACCTCCTTATGTCTCATTTATTGTGGGTTATGTGGAACATTTCCACAAAAAATCTTCTAGTTACCAACACTAGAGAATCTTGATTTATCAAAAAACGAATTAGAGGTGAGCACGAGTAGCGGGTAGAACCGAGACCTACAGGTAGAACTGGAACCGGAACCAGAACCTACGCGGAATCGACATTGTGCAGGTAGGTTTTGGTTCCATTTTTTTGGAACCGACACTATACGGTTCTGGTTACGTTCCTACATGTGGAGGAACAGGAATCGAAACTGGAACCTGGAAAAAAGAACCTATAGCAGGTACTCGGCTTGAAACCTACTACGAGTACCCTGTTTTGGAACCTGTGCTGAAATAAAATATCTGCAAAGAATGAGGGGTCTATGTAATTTTACATATAAAAAAATTAAAATGGAAAAAGTTAATTTTTTACAATAACCTAATTAAATAAATATACAATTATATTTATTACATATAAACTACTCCATATAAAAAACTTTAATATATTAATATTAAAGTTTTGATTAATTAAGTGTATAATTGGATTAGGACCAATTAAAAGTGTTTTAATGTTATTAAAAGAATTATTTTTTAATAAAACAATATATTTGATTGAATAATAATATAATATTTAGTTATTTACTTCAATTATCAAGTTCTGAGTACATATATCTATAGTAAATTAGAAATTAATTAATTATTTATGATAAATTGATAAATATTAATACATTACTAGTTAAATAATTACTTAATCAATTATAACATTACATTAGTAATTTAGTATATCACTTAATTAAATAATTAGAAATTTAATTAATTATAACATCACATTATAGATTTATAATATAATTAATTAATTAATTAATTATAACATTACATTATAAACAAATGATTACTTAATTAATTATAAAATTTCATTATAAACATTAGTACAATACTTAATTAAATGATTAGAAATTTAATTAATTTTAATATTACATTAAAGATTTATAGTATGATTACTTAGTTAATTATAACATTCTGTTATAGTATGATCACATAATTAATTATAACATTACATAATTAAATAATTAGAAATTTAATTAATTATAACATTCT
This sequence comes from Pistacia atlantica, assembly GCA_026229545.1. NCBI lineage: Eukaryota > Viridiplantae > Streptophyta > Magnoliopsida > Sapindales > Anacardiaceae > Pistacia > Pistacia atlantica. The sequence continues at coordinate 17,232,410 of CM047903.1, read as the reverse complement.
ATAACAAACATTAGTATAATACTTAATTAAATGATTAGAAATTTAATTAATTATAATATTACATTAAAGATTTATAGTATGTGTAAACCCCACGTTATTATTTCGATGCCCTAAGGTATGAAATTTACCTTTTCAAGTAATTTTCTTTTTTGAATGGAAGGGTAAATTGGTCAATTTACATGTATTTCGAGATGTGGCCATTATAAAGTGTAAAGGGTGAGGTCATTGAAGAGAAATGAGGGTAGAATGGTCATAAAGTTAATTGATAAGGTTAAATGGCATAAACGGTAACCAAGGGTATAATGGTCTTTTCATACAAAACCATATGATTTAAGTGTCCATAAAAGTGCACCAAGGGTAAATTAGTCATTTACCTAATAGAATTGCTTAATGGTTAAGTGTTTTAAAGAAGTCAAATGGCATTAAATGAGTACTTATCTTTATGTTGTGGTGGAAATGACCAAAACACCCTTATATGAAAAATTTATGCCAAATGACCTTTATATCTAACTTTTATTGACCAATCACATTAGAGTAACAATGGAATGAATATTTACAAGGTTTAAAGAGAGAGTAGTAGGCCTTGGAGACCCCAAATATATCATCTTCTTCTTCATCTCTCAAATCCACCATAAAAGCCACTAATCCAAGCTTTTATTCTCAAATTTTTTTAGGATTTCAAGTTGATTTTCAAAGGAGATCACCATCCACTCTTAAAGAACTTAAATTTCATGGTTAAAGGTGAGTTTCAAAACCCTAGTTTTTTCTGAATTTTTTAGTTAAAAGAGAAATTCATAAGTGGTTATGTGTGTAAGGTAGAAAGGTGAAACTTTGGAGCCAAGGAGGAGTACCTTTGTGCTTTGAATACTAAGGTAAGGAAAAAAAAATCTCCCTTATGACTACAATTGATAACACCTAGAGTTTATGAAACTTACATTTATTTATGTTAATATGAGTGTGATGCTATGTTTTGGTTATGAGTTGTTTAAATGGGTGTGTTGATTGGTGTATGTGTGCATATGGAGGATGATTATGCCAATTAAAAGATTTGTAGTTGGACCATGTTTTGGCACTTTTTGGTTCTGTAAAAAGGGAGGTTTTTATGGCCTTTTATACTTAGAATGATATGGCAAATAATATGAATGTGCAAATGAAGGTGACATGGTTAAAATGAATAGAATTCGGATTTGGCTGTTTTAAGACTTATACTGTACATGCTTCACTGAATCAGTCATAACTGAAGTTATAGAAGTCAGATTGCATTGATTCTTGAAGTTTTAAACAGTTGAGAAACAGACCTAAAACTTTTGTGTTTTAGGCAAGAACCGGTTCGAATTGGAAGATAAGGTAAAAATTGCTTGAAAAGTGATGAACTATATGGCATCCAACTTCTTAATGGAAATTCCCATTTGTTTCTAATTCTAATAAACCCCTGAATAAACTTAATACCAAAATTCCTTGACTTGTATGAGAAATTGAATGAATTAAGTTAAGAAGTTTAGTAGAAGAATATAGTATGATTGAGCATGGGGGATGTTAGTCCATATGTTTGCATTCATAATGGTAATGCATATAACTTATTTAGTTGTCTTATGAAAAATTTATAAAATGTTAAAGAATGAATTCCATGAGTCTCTTGAGGTATAAACCAAGATCAGAGGAATGGAAATTCTTATGGAAACCATGAGTCCTTTGAGGTGACGACCAAGAACAAGATAATGGTTCAAATGAATCTGATCGGATAACAAAAACTAATGAAATCGTCAAGTATATAGACAAAACAAATAAGCATGCCATTTACATGAATATTTCATAAGTCATTTATGTTCTATGTTATATTATGTATGGTTATGTTATGACTTATGTTTATGAGAAAAGTCCAAAATGTATGATATGTTCTATGAACTTGTTATGTTAAAGAATGAAGGTCATGTTTTGTAGGTAGGTAAAGTCCTAAGTAATATACTTGTATAATGAACCTTAATAGTTTATAAATAGCCATATTCCTTACTGAGCGATTAGCGCTCACCCCACGAAATGTTTTAAAATGTTTTGCAGGTACGGATTAAGGCATGAAGTTGGGAGAGGATTCCAAGGGACGCTATGACATGAGGGGATGCTTTAATGATGACTATTGAATGGTTTTGCTAATATTTAGTGTAGTAATTATGTTCATATTTCATAATGTAGTAATTATGTCCATGTTCTATAATGGAGTAAATATGTTGTATTAATAAAGGAAATCAAATTGCTAGTAAATTTTATAAAAATGTGTATGTTCTAGTAAGTATTACTATGGATTTCATAATTTACTCCAAGAAAGGAAACAATATTTTTTTTTTTTTTATTATACAATGAACTTATTATAGTTAAGAAAAAAAATTAAACACATATATCTATATATATGTTTTAAACTACAAGTTTATTCTTTAAATAGGATTTTAAAATAAACTTCTTTCCTAGGCGTGCGTTTTCTAGGTTCTCAATGGCCAAGGGATACTTAGGAAATACCCGGCTAGGGGGGGGTTTTACAGTATGATTCCTTAATTCATTATAATATTACATTATAGTATGATACATAATTAAATATAACATTATATAATTAAATGATTACTTAATTAATTATGACGTTATATTATAAACATTAGTAATTTACTACATTAGCATAATACTTAATTAAATGATTAGAAATTTAATTAATTATAACATTATATTATAAATTTTTAGTATGATTACTTAATTAATTATAACATTATATTATAAACAAATGATTACTTAACTTAAATGATTACTTAATTAATTATAAATTTATAACATTACATTATAAACATTAATAATTTACTACATTAGTACATTACTTAATTAAATGATTAAAAAATTAATTAATTATAACATTACATTATAGATTTATAGTACGATTACTTAATTAATTATAATATTCCATTATAAACATTAGTACAATATTTAATTAAATTATTAGAAATTTAATTAATTATAATATTAAATTATAGATTTATAGTATGATTGTTTAATTAATTTAATTAATTGTTTTGGTTTTGATTGAGGAATTTTATGTGAATTGTGATGAATTGATTGAATTCAAGTGTTGCCTAGAAATTAGAGGATTTATGAGTCACATTGAACACACATGAATAAGTAATCAAAATTTGTTGGGGCTGAATTTGTAAACTTTTAAGGTATTTTTCTCATTTTTTAAACTAATAAGGGGGATAATTGATTTTTTAGAGGGTACCCGAGAAATGAATCAGAACCTGCATTTTAGGTTCCAGTTCTTTAAATTTAAGAACCTGCACTGTGCGGTTCCGGTTTTGGTTCTTTTTTTTGGAAACCTACACTGTGTGGTTCCGGTTCCGGTTCCTCTGAAAAATGTAGTGTACCCGGAACCGCTCACCCCTAAAACGAATTACTTCTAGGTTCTTTGCCACACTTCCCTCAGAATCAATCACTTGGGAACCGAATGCTCAATTTCACAAATTTATTGGGAACACTACCAAATTCCATTGCCAATCTCAAAAATTTGTCAAGAATAGAGATAGCAATCTGCAATTTTACTAGAGAAATCCCACTTCGATGGCTATTCTCACCCAAACAATTTATTTGGATCTGTCAATTAACAGTGTCATTGGTCCAATCCCATACTTTCACATGTTCCGGAAACCTCCCTTACCTAGAACTCTCTCATAATCTGTTGACTGGTGCGATCCCATCCAATTAGGAATAGCTTTCAGAATCTTGCCTATGTTGACTTGAGGTTCAACTCCCTTAATGGTAGTATTCCCTCATCTCTGTTTGCAATCCTATCATTGTAGAAGCTTCAGCTTGCCAAAAACCAATTTGGGGGTCCCGTTCCTAAAATTTTCAGATGCCTCCTCCTCTCTGATGGATACCCCTTGATTTGAGTGACAACATATTAGAGGGTTCTATTCCCGTGTCAACCTTTGAGCTCAAAAATCTCAATATCCTATTACTTTCTTCTAACAAGTTCAGTGGCACTGTTCAACTAATAAGATTCGAAGGCTTGACTTTTCATACAAAAGCTTGACAACGAATGGTAGTAGTAGTGGCTCTTTCCCTGCCCAGATTAGCCTAGAATTTAATTGATATTATTCAACTGACCGAAAAAAAATAAATTGAAGTTCTACAAAGGAAGTTGTTGAGTGTTAGAAATGCAAATTTATATAGTGATTCGAGGGTGAAACTGTAAGGAATTTAACGTTTAATGTATGATTTATGATGTGATCTCTTGGATGTTTTGTTATCTTCCGGAATCATGGATGTTGTGTGTGTTTTCAGGCATTTAGGTGCAAAAAGATGGATTATTTGTGCTTGTGTTGGTGTTCGGACATCCTGACTAGTTCGAGTGCATATAAATTAAAGCATGAAGAAAAAGAGTAAATGCAAATTGCACCGCAAAACGATTTCTTGCGCCGTGGCACAAATCAGCGTAACCTAAGTCACGCCACAGCGAAGATTGACGACGTCGCAACACAAAACGGCGAAATCCATGTGGCGCCACAACGCTATTCAACTGCGCCGCGGTGTGGTATTGTTTTTTTCGAAGAAGAAATCGCCTAGAAAAGCGTCGCGGTGCAATTCAACCACGTCGCGACACAAATCGCGTAGATGTAAAAATGTCGCATTTCCAACCCTAATTTCGACAACCAATATTTACAAGTTTTCAATTTTGTCTAAAAACTATATAAAGGCAGCTTTAGTCCGTTTTTAGAAGTTTTTGGGTTTTACAAACATACTTTGGGGAGAATACATTTAGGGCTTCTTGGAAAGGTGGAGCTTGGAGACGAGAAGAGGTTCTCTTCCTCTCCTCCTCCCTTGTTCTTCACGGTTATGGTTCCAGGTGTAACTGTTTCTTTTCCTTCTTGTTGTAGTTTGTTTTTCTAGGGATTTCATGTAATCTAATTAAAGGCTTGTGTTTTATTGTTATTTTATTTGTTTGATCCACTCTATTATGTTCTAGATTCATTCATTGCATTTAATTCAATCTTTAGTTGATATTAGGGCCTGATCAACCTTGATGTTAGTTAATTGATTGTATGAGACAAAAATGTGTATGGAATGACTGATTTGTAGCCCTGCCTAGGTATAGATTGGTTTTTGTCTTTAAGATCATCTTGCGCTTAATGGGTTTTCGTGATTAGACTAGGCTATACATCACTAGCTAGTTTAGTTGATGGAAACACTAGGTTATTCCAAATGCCGGTGGTAATACCTTAGAAACAAGAAGCATCGTGCCTACCTTGATTAGCTCTGTGAATGGATGATTTGTGTCTATGCGAATTGGTTCCTTTGTTATTTAGACTAGGCTATACGCCATTAGCTAGTTTGAATATTGAAAGTACTAGGTTAAACCTAATGATGTATGAACCCTAGAATGGAGTGGAGAGAACGATAGTTTGACGGTGAACATGTAGCCTGATGATTATGATGGAATTAGTGTTAGTGTATGCCCTAGGAACCAATCGTGTTGTCAGTTTCAGGACATTATATCTTGTAAATTTATTATGAATAGCAGAAAGTGTTCTTATTTCACATGTTGATTTACTACTTCGTTTATATTATATTTAATATTGCATGTGAAATGTCCGGATGACACAAATCTTCAAAAGATCAAATCATCGAAGTATTCCCTATGTAGGTAATGTTAATTAGGCAATAACATTGCATAGTAGGCATGCTAAATGTCTCCATTGAATATCATGTGATGGATATTAGCGTGGGTGATTATAAGAGGTATGCCACTAAGACATTAGCATGGATAAAAGGTTAGTAAACCGTTTATCAAATATGACCGATTACGATGAATCATATGGACGTGGTCAATGATGCATCGTAGGATCGTGCTAGTATACCATTGATCCTTAGACCTGAGATATCACAGTTGGAATCAACATAGGATGCATATGGTTTATATGGTGTACAAGCACGAGACTAGTCATGTCTTGTGTAATAAGCCGGTTTGGTCATATGTAATTGTAATACCCCACTTGAAATACGTAGCCACTGTTTACGGTATGGCCTAAAGAATTACTGAATTGCCCCTAAATGAGTTTATATATGATTCATGTTCTTTGGCTGAGTTTATATTTTGGGGTTTGGTTGAGTGTGTACCCTGGAATTGATCAAGACTTAGCAAATTTTGGAATTTCAGTCTTCGCCGGGGCGAAGGAGAAGCTTCGCCGAGGCGACGTTGATTTTGTGTTGGTGGTGTCGATTCTGGAATGTTTCGCCGGGGCGACAGAAAGTTCTTCGCCGCGGCGAAGTTACGGCAGAAAAGTTCCTTGAGGTTTCTAGAGAATTCTTCTTTTGGGACACAATGACCATTCTACCCCTAATTAGTAGTAAAAGTGGGGAGTAAAATGTAAGGAAATTTCATGGAGAATAATGTTAAATGGGGGTGAGTTTGTAAAGAACTAAAGGATAAAGGTGGAATTTTCAAGAAAGAGTAAGGGCAAAATGGGAAAGAGTGGATATTATATGAGTTAATAAGGGTTGAGTTCTCAAAACCCATTCATTCTACCCATTTCCACCGCCTCTTCATCTCCCATTTTCTCTCAATTTCTCACTCAATTTTCAAAGGGATTTTTGAGAGTTTTGAGTTGGAATTTGACAAAGAAGTGATCCTAAGCAAGAAGAGGTAAGAATCCCTACTTTAGAGATGAATTTTATTCATGTAAGGGTTAAGTTCTTACTAAGTTTATGCTTAGGAAATAAGGAAAAGTTATGATCCAACAAGAGTAGAGAGCTTTAGTGGAGACTACTCAAGTATGAGGTAAGTAAATCCAACTCAAGCTAAAGTTTAAGAAATTCTTAAGTAGAGATTTATTTATGCATGCATATATGATGCTTATTGAGAAATTCAGTAGAGATGTATGTTTATTTGTTGAGAAATTGAGTTGAGAAGAGTATTTATATTATGTTTGTTGGATATTTCCTTTATGGAAAATGTTTATGAGTAATAGATTGAGATGAAGTTGGAGGAGATTGAGTATGTATTTTGGGAGTGTTTTTCTATGATAGGGTTTATGCCCATAGAAGGGAATTTAATTCCAATTCTGGATGGTTAAAAAGAGAAGGAGAGTTGTAGTTAGAGAAGAGTTTTTATGTGCACATGAGTTGCTTGATGAAATGCCTAAGTGAAATCTGCCCTGTCACTGCCGTAACTTTCTGAGTAATTTTTGAGTATCTTACGGTTCGAACTGGGCTGAGACCAAAACAGAGAAGTTGTAGCCCTGTTCCTAAGCTTTGAAACGAGACCAGAACCGTAGCAATCAGAGGTGTATAACGAAAGTTATGGTCTTTTTAGTGTGACCTGTGCAGAATGACTGTTTTGAGGAAATCTTACATTTGGCATTTCAAAGGTGTATTAATAAGTATGAACCATCCATATGCATAATTTGTGCATTAAGAAGTAGTTTGAGAAAGAATATAGAATGTTGAGTATTAGCTACCTTGTGAGTACTAGCTTAAGGGTAAAGAATTTTGAAGATAAGCTATACTATAAGTAATAACTTGAGTAAGAAAGAGTAGAGAATGTTGAGAATAGCAACCCTTAAGAGTAAAGTGAATGAGAATACTCTGATAGTAAAGAGAAAAGTTGAGAAAAAGTAGAGAATTACTCTAAGAGTTAAGCTACATTATGATGAGTAATTCGAGAAAGAATAGAGATCTTGTGCACAAGAGTTAAAGAGGAGAATAGAGTAAGTTGTGCGATGGGGAACCCTGTGAGTGACGAGTAGAGTCACGTAGAGTGGAACGCGAGGTTCCAGCCGTGCCTCCGGTTAGATGAGGCCGTGACCGTCTCGCAGAGTGGAACATGAGGTTCCAGCCGTGCCTCCGGTCAGATGGGGCTGTGACATTCAAAGAGAGAGAGATTGTACACTCACATGGCCAAAGGTTCCGAATCCATGCATAACTAAATCCGATCGGTAGTGAAATGAGCGGAAGTCACGTAGAGTGGTAGTGCCCAGTCGTGCCTCCGGTCAGATGAGGTCGTGACATTCCAATGAGTAGGAATGAGAAAGAATAGAGATGAGATAAGCTAAAAGTTAAGCTATATTATGATTACTAGTTTGAGAAAGAGATGAGCAAGCATGAGAAAGAATAATAGAGAGATAAGAGCATAGACTAGGTTGTGCGATGGGGAACCCGTGAGTAATGGGTAGAGTATTCCCGCATGTGCGCCGCATTGAGAGAGCGGCATGAGTATCAGATAGAGAAGTGGTGTAGCCCGTGAGAGTGCATGCGGATGAGGGCTATACCCGAGTACCCGAGAGAGAGAGATTTTATACACTCACGTGGCCAAGGGTTCCGAATCCATGCATAACCAAGTTCGATCGGCTAGAATGAGTAGAAGTCATGTAGAGCGGGAGCGAGTCCCGGCCATGCCTTCGGTAAGATGAGGCCGTGATTACTCAAGAGAGTTATCAGAAAAGAGTTATGAGAAAGAGAAACAGAAATGAGAATGAGAATGAGATAATAGACAGAATTAAAGAATGAGAAAGCTTGAGAAAGCTTGAGAAAGAATGAGCTAGAAAGAGAAAGAGTATGAGAAAGAATGCGAGAGTTTGAGTTAGTAAAACTAAAGAGTAGAAGAAAGAAACATGCAGTTCTTTTACGTTAGTTGCATGTACACCTCAGATATGCATGTACCATGAGTTCTTCCATGGTTAGTGAGAGTATATCAAGAATGAGAAAGAGAACCATGACTTTCCTTCATGGTAAGTATGATGAGAATAAGAGAGAACCATGATTGTTCTTCATGGTAAATAAGAATAAGAGAAAAAGAACAGAGAGAAAGAAAGGGTTAAGAGCAGAACCGAGTAAAGAGTATAACAGTATTAGAAAGAAAGAGAAAAACAGTGAGAAATAGAAATACCAGAACAGTCGAGTAAGGAAAGAACCAAAGAGTGAGTTGCGGGGATAGTAGTAGAGGATTTACTTACTGAGCATTGTTGTGCTCACCCCGTTGTTCTTCTCTGTTTTGTAGGAAATAGGAGCAGCGGTCGGATGGACGTCGAGGAGCGAAGTTGGCACCACTGTCCACCAGCTATGATATTTTGTATTAATTTGAAAGTTTTTAATACATGGTATTTTGTATTTGTAAAGAAGTATATTTTTATGAGTAAAGAAAAATTTGAGCCCACTATCTTTCATATTATATACATATCTATATTTTACATAGTACGTATTATAAGAATAGTACTAAAGAGGAGTTGTTACAGTAATTCATTTGCGAGGACAAGTGATGGTCAAGATAGGATCCGTTAACTCAAAATAGTCCAATTTCGAGTTCTTAGATGAATGTCAATAAAAATTGGAAAAGGGAAATCTCTGGCCAGAGTATAATGAATGTCAAATGAAAAATAGTTTCATGTTGATGAGTTCCATATCGATTGACAATTCGATTAAAGATTAAGTTAAGGGTTTTGACATACCATGAACCATTCTTAATCAGGATTAGATGACGGAAGGATTTTACTACACAGTACGTACGATCAGAAAAGGGTTCATTGGAGTTTACACTTCATTGTGGTTTAGGGGTTATGGAACATTGCTAGACGTCTACCATAATCAATGGGAGTTCCGATGATAAAGAGTTATAATGAAACATATCGAAATCCGATATTGGGCTGATGTGTGCAAATGCAACACCTAATTTTACCTCACTAAATTCTAATGCAAAGTCGTGTAGTAGCAAAGAGCAAGTAAGGGTCTTTCCCGCAGAGAATTTGTGAACTCAATTAATTATCTACTTCAAATAGGGTTTGTCACGAATTATAGAAATTGAACAAAAACTATCAAACTAAAATCAAACAAAATAAAACAAGCAGACAATCACGAAAGAGATAAATAAGAGAAACTGGATTGAAGGTTTATTCACCACCACTAGACATGAATTATATATAATAAAAGCACTCTTTAACTTTTTACCCTCTTAATCACATCAGCTCAGAAAATACCAAACGTTGATAAGTTCTATCTCTCCTCACTGAGTCGTTGGATTAGACACGGTCATAACCTAATTCCCTATTTATTAGATAACCTAGGATACAATCTCTAGATTCAAAGTAATAAAAGCATTAAGTTACGAGAGACCTATTGAATCAAGGCTAAACTCATATGGTTGGTTTAGTTATCTTGAGTGATTACCCCCCATGTATACAGGCATACATTTTACCACTAGTCATTTAGGTTAATAAAGCGATTTCGTACTAAACAACCTAAATTGGCATTAATAAATTAATCCTAACTATTGAATTGTGCACTTAAACAATTAAGACAATCTATCTAAACCATATTCATAGAGAAATAATCACATAACCAAGAGGGATCAAAAGATAAATAGATGCAGATTTTATTAATCACAAGACATGTCTAGGGTTTTGAAATCACCCTTAATCACAAAAGAATTAGTTCTTCATGAATAAATATGAGATCATCATTGTATTATTCATAACAAATAATAATAACAAAGAAGAAGAAAAACTTAGTGAAACTTGGTTGGATTAATGAAGTTGATGATGATCTCCTCCAATTCTTCTTCTCCAAGCCTTCTTTAATCTCCCTTTTTCTTCAGTTCTTGAATATCTTTGTTCTCCCTTTTTTTTATCTCTAAAAGAATTCTCCCAAAATAATGCTAAAAGATTTCTATTTATATCCCACAAGGGTTAGGGTTTTGTTTTCTTTAATTCTAGTTAGTTTAGGACTCTTAAAACCCTATTTTCTTAGTCAAAAACGGAAGAAAAGTTCCCAGCTGTTGTGAGTGTGCTGCGGCACTATACTGCGGCACAGTAGCTACTGGAAAAAGTGTGCTGCGGCACAGTAGCTACAGGTCTTCTTCGCATCATTCCACTGTTCTTCAGAGACGGTGATTTTGAACTCGATAAAGATGGAATTTCGAAAAGTGGTAAACATATGAAATGTAGCCCTTTGAATAATATTTCCAACGGTCTAAGAATCGTCTTAATCCGAAGTTCTACAGTTCAAGATATTCTCAAAATACCAAGGCATGCTCAAGCTGGAACGTAATCTAGAATCTTCTCTTTACTTCAACTTCCATAACTTATTCAATTCAACTCCGATTCTCGATCCGTTTGTTTCCAGTCATCATAAATTCTCTCACCAACATCATCTCTCATCCAAATATTAATTTTGAGCCTCATTCCTTGAAAACACAACAAAAATACCTGTGATCCCTAAAAGTGCATTTATGAAACAATTAAGTTAATTCATGCGAATTAATCCTAATTTCCAACAAATGATACCTATAAACCACTAAGTATAAGTGTATTTTCAAGCACTTATCATGGGCCCACAGCTAGATCATAGTGAACCAAAATGGTCACACATAAAACCAAGCTCAAGAAGAGAGAGTAATGGATATCATTAATTGGATTAATGATGTTTGGACGTAAACGGTTGCATCCGACTTAATGTATTGTGAGCAATGATTATCCATGGATAGCTAACACTAACAAATGGTAATAAGGATTTATTAAATATTATTACTGAATCGGATTCAATAATGGGGACAAAAGTGCATTGGTTTTATTCTAAACAGTTAGAATATTTAATAGGATTGAAATTTGGGCTAATTATAAACTAACCATAAAACCAAGGACTTGACATAAATGCTCTTTTCCAAAATTAATTTTAAATTGTTTGAAGACTTCCCAAGACAATTTAAAATTACACTTTGTGCCCATGGTATATAAACCAAGTGTTATACCATTTTCATTCAATTGAAACAATTGAAACAAAATCACTCCCTAATTTTCCCTCTCACTCTCTTGGCTTGTGTGGATCACATTTCGAGATTCTTCAAGTTCAGTTGAAGAACTAAGACTCTAAGAAAGAAAATTCAAATGTTGAATAGCAAAGGAGTAGGTAATATTTCATCCTTACCTTAAAATTTTTTGGGCTTGTATGTTAAGTTTGTGTTCTACCTTGCATCCATCATCTTGTTCATTATTTTTACACTATTTCCATGTCCAAAATGCATGAATCCCAACAATTAGAGCCCTAGGACCCTTTGCATATAGCTAGATTTAAGTATACTTTAATGTCAGTTTTTATGTTTTCTTTATTTCAATTCTTGTTACTTTCACCAAGACATAGTTTCTATGATCATAAGAGCACTTCTAGTCTTTGTGGGATCGACCCTTACTCATGCACTTTGTTGTAATTGCAACTCGTGCACTTGCAAAGGATTAAACTTTGTATCTGTCAAAAGTGCTAATCAATATTTTGGTAGTAATTTAACTAAAATTAACAAAAATTTATATACAACATAACTGTCAAACTAAAATTTAACTGACATTATTCAAGTGAAATTCATATAAAAAAAAATTCAGAAACCCAAACAACACAACATCCAGCAAACCCATTGAAGTTTTTTGATCTCTGCTAAAATTTAACAATTAAAATTCATATACGTCCTTTTCACAAATCCGCACAACATTAAATCCAACAAATGCAAAACACCCTTTTCAAGAATAGAATCCTCAAATCCTCCAACCACTGAAAATCCACAAAAATCACAAACCCATAGACCATAAGATCCAAAAGAAAAAATGTGTGCACGAAAAGAAAGGGTTGCAGGTTACACCGACATCACAACCTCCAGCGTAAAAGGAAGAGATGATGGCGAAGAAAGGATAAGATAAAAAAATAATAATAATAAATAAATAAATAAGAAAAGGAAAAGAGAAGTGAAAGGGAAAGGGAAAGGGAAAGCTACAGAGACTGTGATTTTAATTTTTACGTTTTGATTTCTAAGGCTCCATGTAAATTGACAATTCTACCATTTTTCAATATGGAATTTCCTAAGGAACATAACAGTGGGTGAGAAGTGTCATTTTGAAACTTCATCTGCGGAAAAGTGCCGTTTCGCCAAACCATGGGTGGGAAAATGTCAGCTCTCCCTTTATAATTTGATTAAATTATAATAATTGCCTGCATTGTAGAGGTGCTAATAGGTTTTTACTCGTTTCATTTCAGTAAGTGCTTTATCACTCTGAGAGCGGAAAGAATTTTAATATTTCAACATTCAAGATCAAAATTTCCTGACTCAAAATCAAAATATGAAATTTGGATTTGTCAAAATAGAGCAAAATTACATTAAAGATTCAAGGACCTTTTTAATATTAGTTGGCTTGCATATCAACCAAACGGGAGCACAGGATGCCCTCTTATGTGCCAAAAAATTAGAAAAAATATATATACAGCCCACTTTTCTTTTCTGAAGTATAGAAACAATTTACAACTTGTCTCCAAACTTTCTGCAAAAGTAAAACCGTGCGAAGGATGTGCTTTATTACTCTGTCACAATCAAACCACAGCTGCTGCATATAATTGCCATCTTTCAAAGGAGCAGACCAAACGGAGGAGCTTTTAGTGGGGTTGTGGCCGTGTCTGGACTATGTAGATATCTTTGCCAACCAGGCATCCTTCCACATCCTGTGGACACCCAAACTTCCTCTCGAGAAAAAAACCAACCGAAGACAGGCGCTGACCAAGCTGCTGACGGAAAATTGGTTCAGTTGTCAATGGTTTCTCGCTATAATCTACTGTCAAATGAATAACTTCTCCATCAGCAGAACCTGCACGAGATACCAGCAGCTCCTCACTGAAATTGGCAAATGCCAATGTTCTTACATGCCCATCAAACTTCCCAGAAGACAGTCGCCAAGGTGTGCCTCGAGTACCTGAAGCTAGGGTTTCACCCAAGCCCAGGGGCAATCTCAGCCTCTACAGAACTATTGTCAGAGTCTGTTGGGCTGAGAGTGTGGAGCACAAATGAAAGTTCAGGGGAAAGCATTTCTTGCACCAGAATAGCCATCGCAGCCTCCTTCTGAAGTACACCAGCAGCTCGACGACTTAAAACTGCTCTGCGAGTGTAAAGTGAAGCCCAGACTCGAGCAATGGCATTTGCAAATACTGTCGGATTTGAAGGGCTAACATTTGGGATTGAATCATATAGTCCAGCAGCTGACATTCCAGCCAAATCCTCAACATTGGCACTTGAACGGACAATTAAACGAGCATCACTTGGAAATATTCTTTCAATGCTTTCCACGGTGTCTTTAGGGGGCTGTAGAGAACATATTATATCCTGAAGTTCACAACATAGTTTGTCAAGTTCACCTCCATCCACTCTTGCTGTTTCTATTCTTTCTAGAAGAGACATGAATTTTTCCATTGATTTGCTTTGTTCTAGAGCTAATTCCATAGAGCCAAAAGGTATAACTAATCCTGCAGGGACACAAAATGAAGCTGGCACCCCCTGTTCATTATAAACTGCCATCAAGAAAACAACACCCACAAAAATTTAATTAAAATTTAGCACTGCCAAAATTGTACATGTACATCAGGACACAGGAAATATGCCCTCTAATATGTCAAAAGTTTTTCCTATAGCATAAGTTTAAAAGACATAGACAGTCACATCATAAATTTAAGAAAATAAGCTTCATTATACCCTTTAAGAGAGTCTTGAATTCATTCAGTACATTACTTTTTTGTAAAATTAAAAGGAAATTCAGGTCTGTCAGGACAAAATGCTTGAAATATTGCAGTTCTTAAGCAACTATGATGGATATCCAACATACTTAACAAGCACAAGTAAGAAAAACAATAAAGGCATTGCCTGAACATCATGTTCTATGAGACAGTTAAGCTTACGCATATTTTCAAATGTTGATGTGAGGATAAGGATGTCATGTTGGTGTAAGATTTTATGATGATGGATTTACAAGCCTTCATCATGAAGGTGAAGATAGATTATGAACCAAATTCAATGTTTCTTGAAGAAAGGAATAAAAGGATAAACAAACTTTTTATTTAAGTGCGTGTTGGAACCCTCCTGCAACACAGAAACTCACGGCAACCAACACACACATACACAATGGCAATAGGCACAAGAATAACTAATGACAGATTGTATTAATGGATACTGAATGAAAGAACAGAACAAATGCAATTGGAAAACAGATAGCTCCCAGCAATTCGAGGAGCTGGGGACCTCCCACCCAATTTCCAGAATATAAACTTGATATCCTACTCTCCACACTCTCTCCCTTTTATAAGCTAGTTATTCTCTTCTGTAACAGAATTGACAGCCACCTGTCCAGCCACCTGTCCAGACTCATAACAGACTCCACAATCCTAACAGCTTTTATTGCACACCTCAACCCCTGAAAACAAACTCATACCCAACACCTCTTTATTCCTATTCCTTCCTTTGCCCTTGGATTTATAGACCTTATGTATGGGAGGTCTAAAAGTGCGCATTCAACAGTAAACAAGCCTGTTTTCATCCAGACATATGTATGGCATAGATTTTGTTGAACAGACAAGTATCACAAAAAGATGATCTCACATATAGATCAGACACTTGGGTTTCTTTGTTCAAAATGCTGGGATGCTCAAGTTGGTTCATTTTTTAACCATGTAATGTGCCAACAATTTATTATTTTGATGCTTGATGCAAGAGTCATATAAAAAAATGTTTAAAGAATAAAAATAAACTGTATATTTGTGGTAAGAAGGATACCAAACAAATTTAACCTTTAACCAATTCTACTTTTTAAGTAATTAAAGAAACAAAAAAATTAAAATAAAAAATCAATTGCCCAATATTTAGTTATATATTAACAACTTGGTTGAGGTCATCCTTTCGTAACACAAGACACTAGGATCTTGCAAACAACAATTTTCATTTTAATATCTGTTTTCAAATTTCCAAATTCATTTCTGAAAAAAAAAAAAAAAAAAAAAAAATAGTTTACAAAAATCAATATCCTGCTTACTCAATAATATCAAAATTTGGATATTTGACTTTAAATATGAGAAAATTACTTGGGGACTATTAAAGTTAAATTAGATTATCTAGCCACAAGCAATTTATAACTATTGACAAAGCTAATGAACAAAATTCTAACTAAAAGGCAATGTATCAGATTGCTAAGAAAAGAAAAGAAATATGGAAATGTATCAAATTGCTAAGAAAAGAAAAGAAAAGTGGCAATGCTTCAGTAAATTAAAAATACTTGAAAGGGAACAAATTATAAGTCCTTATGTGGCCAGTTGAAATCATAAATATCAAAGCATAAGATTTTCCTTGAAGAAACCCAAAAGTTACCCCTATCAGAATCTGCCACCAAGGAAGCTAAACAACCACATGCTGCAGCCTTTGCACCAGAATTTACAGCATCTGCATCTGCAAGTTGTAAAACTCCTAGAGAACCACCCTGGATGAACACAAAACTTCTTATCAATTTGATGATCACAATTGTCAGTATGCAAACTACAATGAAGAGATAGGAAAGCACAATCGTACATGACTCGATGAAAGGGCACTAATAGCAGACAAAGATGTGACATCAGCACTAGGGGCTTCAGTAGTAGACAAACCAGTACCAGAAAGATTTTTCAAAACAGAATTGTTCCTGCTATCATCTGGTGAAGATGGATTAATGTTTACACCTGTTGAAGATGCCTCCAATCTGAAAATGACAAACAAATAAAAGCATCAAAACATCATCAATGAAAAAAAGCTTTTGAAAATCTAAAAGATAAAAAGTTACAAACTAAATTTAGCACAAGATAAGGACATAACAGATAAAATCACCTCACATATTTTCCAGCAAATTTTTTTATGTCAGCAATCTTATCATCATCTTCACATGTCACAAAAACAACCTTCTCCTGCAAAAGATAATTTAGAGTATCAAATTTTTGGAAGTTTCTACAGCGACATTATGTTCCACTATTACATTCAAAGGAAAAAGGAACTTACTTGCCGGGCCCTAACACCAAGGTGGGATAAGTGAGGTAGCTCCTGCAGAAGTATAACACCCAGTATGTTACTAACAGTAGCCGTCACCTGCCAACAAAATATATAACTGTTAAATTCATATGTACTTCTATGCTACTACAGATTTGACATCTAAAAATACAGAAGGTAAGAACATATTATAGTTTATAACGGATTGAGACCTCTTCATCTCCATCAGCTTTGTTGACTACAAGAACAATAGGTCCTTCTACAGATTTGGGCAGCAATCCTGGGATGATTCTCTCAACCTGAAGTAAAAGGAGGCCAAAATAATATTGAAGTAAAAACTAAAAAAATATAAGAAAAGAATTGGAAAAAAAGGGCCAAAAAGTATGAGAGGGGAGATAACCTACAAGAGTTGATCCTAAAAACATAAATGGACCACACTTATTATGCTAGCTAGTCAACTATAGCATTTAATTAATGTGGGTCTGTCTATAAACTTTTTTTTTTTCCCTTTCTATCGTCCAGAAGAAGAATGGAATAACAATGGACTTGTAGCACCATCAGCAAGAAGCACTATGATGGGTTTTTTTATCTGATTTTTGACTGGGAAAAAATATTTAGGCTCTGAGATAGAGCTCATTTGAGAGGACTGGAAGGATCTTCCACTCCTCCCTCACTTCATAGAACATAAAAAGTAATTTAATACTTCACATGGTAATTCTATTGGCCCACAAAATCAAACTAAAGACATCCCTTTTAAAAAGTTTTAAAATACTATTTGTTTTCAAAACACCCCAAAATTCCATGATTACCTTCATTCAAATTTTTCTTTATAATCTTCACTCAAGCTATTTGCCCTGCACTATCATGTTCTTCCCAAATCAAAATCTCATGTATTCAATTTGAATGTTGAAAGGAAATTAAAGCTCATATATATATATATATCAGAAATAATTTACTCATATTATAGAAATTAACTCTTTTTTGTGTCTAAATGGACAGTTGTAGCCTTTCAAGAAAATTTATTGAAAATATAAGCCTAGAAATTGAGATATTTTGGGGATCAATGACAAAACTAGATATATAAATTAAATTAAAATAAATACATTGAGAAGCATTACGAGCTTAAAATTTTATATTGTTGGTAACAGAATATCTCTCATCACAAAACATCTTTCTAACTAAAACAACTACATTTTTAGTTCTCAAAGGCATTTTACTGAAGTAGGGATTGAATGAGAGTATGCAAAACTAACGTATCAAAGAGGGGTGTCAAAAATGTTTATAGGTAAGAAGAAATTAATAGTAAATTTAGTAATATAAATAAAAAAAAATTCGTAAATATAAAAATATTAGAAATTGGGGCTTCTTTAACTTGATAATGGGGCCAACATAGCCACTCATATATACCTTCTTCTCTAAGTAATAAAATTTTGTCCTTTCCTAACAATATATTGTCATACAGTAATACGTGTGTACACACACAAACCTAATTTGTAACACACGTACAAACACAAACCTACTCCTCTCCTTTCTTCATTTCAATGTTGCAAAATTTTATCTAATCCAAAAAGTGCATTTCCAAACCTCCTTAATGTTTTTACTTGCCTTCATTTTTTACTTAATTTATTTTTTGATAAATTCCAAAATTAACATTTTAAATATCTCAAATTGTGTGGAAGTCGAACATCAAAAAATTATCGAAGACAGGAAATAGAATTAACAAGAAATATATGTAACATGACCATAACCATAAAAATTCTTTTAGAGAACTACTAATACTTGCACAAATGTAACATCTATATGAATTTGCAATCATTTAATTTAGCAACCTAGCATCATCTTTTCCCTCTTTCAAATATTCACTGGAGAGATAATTTTGTAACCTCATGCAATCAAATCTATGCTAAAATTTCATTTTTGAGTATATAGAAGCTAGTAATTGTATTAAAATAGTTTAGTCCATCCACAAATAAAGTTTTAAGGTACCTGAAAAACTGTTCCAACAGCGGTTCCTGGAACAAGAACATCCCAACCCTGAGAACCAAGTGCAGTTCTAACAGATTTCAGAAGAACAGTGCAGAGCTTTGAAACCTGAAAAATTATCCTGCAGATAAAATTTTCCATTTGAAAGTTAGATATAACTCATTATCTAAAGGATTAATCAAAAGAGTCTAAGCAACATAAGAAAGTCCCACTGCAATTTATATTCACAAAAGGACATAGGATTGACATTTTTTTGAATTAAAGCATACCCAGCTCGAATCTCAGCTTCAGTGTACGTCCTTACACTATTCTCAGGAATTCCAAAAGCTTTTCCTAGAATCTGAAACAGCCACGGAATCCCTTTTAGTACAACAAACCTTTTAAATTAAAACATAGTAAATTAGCATGTGCTCTAAAAGTAGTCAATTGACCTTTGCACAAAGCAAAAAAGAAAAAAAAGTAAAAGCTAATAGATATTATTGTTTGATGACATACCATGATAGTATAAAAACTGTATTGCACAGCGCAGAAGAAAACAAAAATAAGGAAAAAAGAAAAAGAAAAACGGAAGAATGGAAGGATCAACTATACCTCCACTTTTGGAGGAAATATTTGAAGAAGTACTTCCGAATACTCCTCTGTAAGTCTTCTTGCTCTGTCAAGGGTAGCTTTAAGCCTTAATAGCCAAATTATTTTGCCATCTTCACTCCCTTCACAAACAGAAAGAAACCATGGACATAAAGAAATGCTGATGCATGGTTTTGTAATTGATCATGTATTTTGAACGTTTGCAGTCAAAAAGATGAATTACATACCTTCCTTCACAGAAAGACCTGTCTCTTGCCAGGCAAGGAGTTCATTCCTAATAGCAGAACATTCTTCTGGCCTCCAACCAGATAAACCTAGCTGACTAACACCAACAACTAGGACACCAAGTGCGTCATTCCAAGAGCCTACATTTTTTGATTCCACATTCTCAGCAAGCCAGTGAGCTCCTCCTTTAGCTTCTACTGCATTCAGGAATCTACATTCAAAAACAAAAATGCATTAATCCCTAAACTAAAACAGTAAAATGGGACAAAAGAAAGTCCCTGTTTTCAAACAGTCAAGTTTTCACATTTAGCTGTCCATTTGGTCGGCTGCTAAACCATTTGAAATAATTCATATTAAAATCATACTTTTTTGAGTTTAGGGCTCTTATTGGGTCATTTCCTATAACTTCAGCATTTGGGAAGAATAATTATTCCACATGATGTCACAGCCAAGTTGACCAAGAAATCTTTTTTGAATCCCCATTCTATTAATTACATATATAATATAAAGCAGGTCAAGTAGGATTTTGATCTATAATAATTGCCTAATTAAATTCACTTTTCTTTCTTTTTTTTTTTTTTTTTTTTTTTTGTGCATGCATTTCACGATTCATGTAACAATTGCATAATTAAATTCAGGCATGAAAATGATTAATTAAGTACCTGTTGGGACTTTGCCCTATAAATTTAAGCATTTGGAATTAATGGCTACTTGACCAATATTGTGGAATAATACACAATAATTAGGGAATGTTTATGAACCTCCTACGGTTTGATTTAATTACAATTTGACCCCACTAGTTCGAAAAAGAGGCAGGAACCATTCCCTGAAATTTTGGAAACCATCATAAACCTCTGCCAAATATCATGAAAGATCTTCCCAGAAGTTTCATAAACGAAACCTCCTCAGCAGGGGAAGGTCTACCTTTCTTCTAAACCAGGAATCTGCTTTTATAAAAGTCAAATTTCAGGGAAGTCTAAAAGAATTTACTGCAAGAATTATAACATAAGATATACAAGATACTGGACAAATTTATAACATTCACAAATAATTACTAGCTATTGCACTGGAAAATATATTGTTTCATTTCAGTTTAGTTTAGTTTCATTCTGGAAATTGGTTGCAATTTTATATCTTCAAAGACAGTTGTATTGTGCTGGCAGCAAAGCATAAGTCCCACTTTCGTTGCTGTTGCCTATTGGTCTTTGCATGTGGTGCTTACTGGTCTTTTCTAGTTACAGTATTGGCCTATGTGATGTTTTAAATTCAATGAAGATCCTTTTCATAGGATTTATTAGACTTATTAGCACCAACCTGTAAGCTTAAGCTTTTGTTTATGATAATAATGCAGATACCACCAGAAACTGTCTCAAAGATGTTCAAGGAATCATACATACCTACTGAAAAGAACGAAAGAGTAGTCCTCAAGGCCAATCTCACAAAGACGCCACTGTAACAAGACCCACCAACAAAAGATAAATGAACAAAACAGGAATTGTTAGTGGCACATTGATGTGAAGCAGATGCTGGAGAAAGTCAGACAAAACAACTCCACCTTTTGGCGCATTGCTATTGCAGCATCAGGAGCATCATTCCTTAGCCCGCTTTCAAGACCCTTTACAATTGTTGCTCTCAAAGCATTTAAAGATCGCATGGTTTTAATTAACTCCATAATATTACTTGATTCTTCCAAGCTGTCCAAATTCTGTAACACATATGCTTCATATCATTTGATGCAAATACAGAAGGTACTAAAAGTAAAAATATTATCAAGCACCACAAAATACTATAACAGGAAACAGGAAAATGTTCCGTCTCTAAATCACAAATGTGATAGATCCAAAATCTATGTAATTGCTGATGAATTTATTTACAGATAAAAGAAATAATCATCTCAACATATTGCAATAAACAGCATAAAAAGTTAGCTTCAACTTAGGTTTTTGATTTTTCCCTCTTTTTTCCTTATCAGTTTGCTAAATTGTTGAGAGCTAAAACTAATAACAATTGCAGACTGAAAAGCATCTCTTGTGATTGACTTGCAACATCAGATTATGACATCAAAATTTGAGTGCTGTAAGTTAATGGCCCCACTAATGAATGGTGTGCCCAAATGTAAGTCCAGTATTGATGAAACACACTTCAATCTCCTCAATTTCAAATTAACATAAATGTAAAAACTCAAGCATTTGAGCTTTGAAAAAGACAAGTTCTATTTTCTCAAAAACCGTCACTCACAGGACTATCCCCTACACCATTAAAGGAAGTGGACATTTTTAAAAAATTTACTACTCCCATATGTGAAGCTAATAGTAAAGGGTTAGCAAAAATATTCAAACTCTCACACACCCTTTGAGCGTGTGTTGGGATTCATCTGATCCCGACACACAAAAACAGTTGTGGATCTAAACACAAGCTCAACTTGTTCATATCTAATTAACAGAATTTGGGGATTTACAAGATTCAAACACAAGACACTTTGGTCAAATAGGATCTAAAAACATGCTTAAACAGCATAATCTAAAAAGTCTAAGCTAAAAAACAAAAATCAAATAAGACTATTAAGACTCTAGCTGACAAAGATCTTCACAAAGCCTTACCACTCAAATAATAAAAAAACGTGTAATCTTTCACTACTTAGTAGCTGCCTTTCAATAAACACCAGATATAAGACAACCAGATATTCAACATCCATCCAACACATGCAACATGAATTCATCATCCTTATCCATGATTCTTAGTACAAGATGGCTCATATTCAAAATGTAAATCTTTCAAAACTGATATAAAATGGTAACAGAAAGTTGTGTTCCAATCGTTTAGATAATTATCAGAAGGTTGAAGGAACAGAAAAATATGTACAAGATCAACATTTCAGAGTCTAACAGATGGTTATGGTTTGCGATCAAAATATGGCTAGAAAACAAACTCTTCAGGCTCTTCCAGGATGAAGCAAACAGTCTTCCATGAACAGTAGATTGGTGGATTAAGGGGATTCAGGTTCTGAGTAAGAAAACTGAAGTAAAAGAAATCAAAACCTAGCCAGCAACCTCAAAGCTTTGACATAGTCCAGCTGACCATCAGATTATTTAGAAGTAGTAATGGCACATTAAGCCACCAAATTTCATGTCTAAGCAAGAAAAATGGAAAATTTCCTCATTCATGGAAAAATCATAACCATTAGAAACAATCAAAAATTAGTGCAAAGCTGGAAATTCATAAGCAAGTGCAAAGTTAGCAATAATGTTTAGCTTTCGAATCAAGATCTAGTTGTAAGAATTATCTTTTAGAAATTCAGATTCATGTACGAAGAATAAAAATCATTGACCTACCTTTTTGCAATCCAAAAACAATGTGAGAGTGGAAATTCCTTGTGCGTCCAAAGATTCTCTAATTATGTCCAGTTGTTCTGCAAGACTACAACAGCAAAAAATCATAAATGGATGCATATTCAATTAACTTTAAAATTAGTCTGTAAGATGTTCCACTCACTAGACACTTCTAATATTGGATTAACTTCTTCCCATCAAAGGTTTAAATGCTATTGTCACTAAAAGCCTATATATCTTATATAAGTGAGTTACACATGCTTCTAACTTTTGGGATAATTTGTTGACAACTGCACTAATTAGCCAACTAATACTTTGAATTCATGATAATGTTTTGCAAAAGTTCAATCTCAGTTTGGTTCAAATTCTTTCAAGGCTGGTCCATAGCTGCTATGGTTCTTCCTAAAGTTATTGGGAAACAGTGTTGGCCTGTGATAAAAGTTGCTTTAAAGAAAAATCTTTTTCATGATAGGATCATAGCTGATCTCAATAATACCCAATTGACTTGGGTGGCTTCTCAATTAACCCTTCATCCAACAATTAGTCATTACTTCATTAATATCAGCACATCATCCTCACCAAATCAAGGTGAAACTGAATGTTAGGATAACTTAAACCCAAAGTTATTCATTGTGATTTCACAAGAGACTCAATAAACAAATCATAAATATTGAACCAAGGATCAAACCAAGAATTTTAAGATTCTACAGAATTAAAAATAAATAAATAAATAAAAAATAATCTGAATTATTACACACTGAAATGTAATAAATATTAAAATTGCCAAGTGGAAAGGCGGATTGAGAGAATCATGAAACAGTAGTTTCTGGAAGCTTAGCAGAAAAGTTCTGTTCAAATTCCAGAGGTAGTTCATTTAAAAGTTGAAATAAGACACGTTAAATTGCAGACAAATTTATGTCAACAGTTATATCCCCTGATACTAACTTCCTCGGGATGAAACCATGCATAAAAAATTAAACAACATAATGGCAGGAAATGATGCAAAAGAAGGTCAATCACAAAAAAAAAACGACGACGTATGAATAAAATATAGAATAAACCAAAAAATGTCAAGATGAACCAGTGTTTTAAGCGTTATAAATCAACCTTCCAGCATTGAAGAAATCTTTCAGTTCATGATGAAAAATCTTGAATTGCTCCACAAATGCATTACTATACTCTCCAGGGTTCTTGGTAATTCTTGCAAGCATGGCTTCTGTAGCAACTAAATCTTCTGGGCCAGCATTACGATGAAGTTTGTTCTGTACTGTATGCTTGATTTCTTGCTGCAGTATGATTCAGTAATCTATTAAGTGCAACTTACCTGATTACAGCAAACCGAATGATAACAATGAAAATAAAATACACGACAAACAAACAAACTGCTCCATGAAGTATTACCTTGAGATCATGAGGGATGTCATTCCGATGAGCAATGTCTCTAATTCGAGTCAGAGGAACAGATGCAGTAAACTCTGCCTTAAAAGATGGTAAACATGGATGGATCTTGCGAATAACAAGCACCTCCTAACATCGTATGGAACAATAAGCATAAGGATAATAACAACAAAGAGATGCAATGACTACAGAACAGGTTGTCAACAGATAAATAATAACTCAAAATAAATTTTTCTTTATTCTTTTTTCCTTTACCCAATTAGTACAAAAAGTATGAACATATAATTAAAATTGAGGATGAAAAATGACACTTATAATTCAGATATTTTGTTTAACAACTTGGTTCACTTTTTCTTAGCTCCAACATATGAGATAGATCCCACATTTTTTAATTTGCTCCTTTTTATTCTTTGTTTTTTAATTATGTAGTAAAAAATCCTATGATCCAAAGATCAGTGTTTAAAAGATTTTTTTTTTTCCTTTTCCTTTTTTGGCTAGGACACAAGAATTATATCCCAAAAGGAAGGAAACTTTGTCCAACAAAAGTACAAGCTGTCCTAAATCTATAGAAGGGTTCTAAAAACTATACAAAAAATATAAATCAGCTCTCACGATACAAACAAGTAAAGCCCCAAAGAAAATAAATTACTTAATTAGGCTATCAAAGCTTCCTAGCAAAAAAAAATGTTAATTTGGAAAGTGAATCTGTAGATGCTAACACTTTGCTCCACATAACTTCATAATTAGGAAAACAGCAATTAATTTCAAGAGAAAGTTTTCAGTAGCTTTTCATTTATCTGTGTTGAACAGTAATTAATATCCCAGATTTGATGATCAAAATAAAACCAGGCATTCGAAAGCTAGCTAAGGAAATAAAAATTGAATTCTTGTTCAAAGTAAAGATTGGTTCAGTCTCTGATACATTTGACTCCTATGACAGCTTTGTCTAACAAATTTAAATGCATGTGTTCTTCATGTTAAAAATGAGTAATGCTACATAGAAAAGCTCTTCCTGCGAAGTATTTTATATGCAATAATGTAGTCACTAATGTATAATTGCAAAAACCATCTGTTTCGATTTGTTTAATTTATTTTTAGCTTTTGTTCCTCCAATCATGTCATCAAACATCAGATTGCATAAATTAGTTCATAGGTTTAGTATTATTCATCAAAGTTGCTGAAATTCAAATCCCTTGGCACAACCAAAATGAACCATGTTTGATCTTTAAGAGTAAGAAAAGCAGAGAAAGTAAACCAAGTTACAGCTTTGATAGAAGCCAAAATGATTTTATTCGAAGGATAAACACACTATCATTTAAGTTTGTTAACACTAATGACTAAACTCAACTTTTACACTAAACACAAAACAACTGAAGTCTAATATAACCTTTGAGACAGGGTCAAAGAAAATTAAATTATAATGTTGTTTCACATTTGTATCAAAGGAAACAAGAGACTACCTGAGGTGAAGTATCTTTCCTACAGGAAATTCGTTCCAATTCACGGAATATAAGCCTTGAAATCTCAGCATGCCTATTCGGACGATGATGACCTCCATCTTCAAAGCAGGGGATTTGCCCAGTGTTTATCCACTGTATAAGAAGAATATGTAAGGAAAGGATACGTGAATAAAATCCCAGAAACAAACAGACAGAAAGTATCAGACACAACCTTCAGATATATAGCAGAGTATGTGAGAGCCTCCAACCGGTCCCCACTTTGCAGATTATCATCTAAAAGCTCACGCACTACTTCAAGCTTTCAACAAAGCAAAGACAGGACAAAGTTAATTTATGTTTATTCTTTTATTTCTACACTGACTTTTTGGTTGCTGCACCATGCAAACGGGAAAAGCAAACAACATTAGCAAATGACAAACATTTGAAAAACAAGTTTCCTCCTGCTAAGTAAAAAAGTTTAGTCCATCATAAACTTTGAAATCCACTATACAAAAGGAAAGCATCTAAGATATAAAACCATAGGAGACAAGGCAAACAATATGAATCAAATATCCAACACACATATGCCAACAAAAGGAAAAATAAACGAAACAAACAACCATGCATACATGGCAACATACTCAATATTTTCTCCCTCACAGAATGACCAAAACCTCAGAAAGATACGTACAATTAGGATACACTGGTTACCAGCATTGTGCTCCATTAGAAGCCACAGAGCAACCAGGCAAAAAGCATTGTAGAACCAAGTCCCAAAAAGTTATCAGACTTCTGCTGCTCAATAGCAGCAACAATCTGCAGTGAGTGTGCAAAATCTTTGAACAAATGGTATATAAGCATTCTATTTTTCTGGAGGGAGTCAACAACCATTTCGTTAAAATGTCGTAATAGATCAATGGAAGCAATGAATTTTATTAGCAAGATAGAATCAATATTAAACAGCAATTTAAAATCTTCAGAAACACTGTCACCTAGCAGTAATAACACAGAGAAAGAGAGTATCAAGAAATGTGAGGGAGAAGAGAAAGACATTCAAATCACTGCCTCACTTCCAAGATGCATCTATCCGTTTAGAGTGTACTTGTAATTCTCTTCAATTTCGCCCTTTTTACCATTAAATCATTATGAGTGTGGTAGAACACGTTTAAATTTTGGAAGTACAGCTTTGCATTTGATAAACAAGTCATATTTTTCCCTCTGCCTATTCCTTGCAAACACAGACGGATAACACAAACCCAAAAGAGCAAAATATGAAAATTGAAATAGAATGAATAATAATAAACTAGTGCAGATCACAAATACAAGAAGCTATAGTTGTTGTGGGCGTCTTGAAAATTTTCAATTCTTGATGAAAAATGCAGGCAAAACAGGATACAGAAAGCATACCTTTCTCCACCAGTTTCTTGCATTCTGATCATTTTCAACTAACTTTAGAGCTAAACCCTCAAGATTTGAAGTGTCCCATTTTCTATCTGATTCTCGGTTCCAATTCTCATTTGAACGCATAAATGAGGCAGCCTTCCCCTGCCATTGCCCCACAAAAGGACTGGTCTCCACCTCCAGAAGGGCTTCTGCAGCAGAAACGGTTATCGTAGATTTAATCTCACCAACATCTCTGGTATCCTCCTCATTCTCCTGCACACTCAAAGGCAACAGATCCACAGCCTCCCCTGTCTCATTCCAGTGGTAGATTATCCCAAAACTCCCTCCTACTGGCAGTTTCAAGATCCTGTTATCACCGTTTTCCCATACCATACTCTTATCCTTCCTAACAATCACGAACTTATACTCAATACTCTCTTCCCCCTTCAGTTTCAAGTCACACACCCATCCACTTTCACTCCAATTCATCTTCACTGCCTTCTTCCATAACCCCAATTCTTTAACCGATCCCAAAATCGCAACACTCTCCCCAAATTCAACTTGATGATCTAACCTAACATTTAATCTCACATTGCCACTTCCTGACTTAGATTTCATTTTCATCTTCTTCTTCTCTTCCTCTCTGACACACATTAACCAAACTCATCATCTCATATTACCAATTCTCAAAGCCATAGTTATTTGTTGCAAATTTTTATAGTTTTACAATTTCAAGAAAGTAGATATTATTCATTTCATTGAAATAAAATTCAGGACCATAAAGAAAATTACAATTTAAAACTGATGCTTCCTAGTTAACATAATCACATCATAAACTTACAACAATTGCATAAAAACCAACAAATTCAAGAGAAGCCGTCATTTGACAAACCTTGTTTCAGTAGAAGAAACGCCACAAACAACACCAGAAAAGTGTTTGCGTGATTGGTGAAGATGAACAGGAGAAGAAATTCTTGGATTGAAGAATAATAAATTAGAGTGTACGAATTTGAGTGGTTTTGGATGATGGAGGAAAGTTGAAGGGCGGTTTAATGTACGGAGATGAAGAGAATCCATTTGGAATGGGAGAGAGAGAGCAGTGGAGTTGAGTTGAGTGAGATGTGATCAATTAGAGCTGGTTTAAGAAAATGGAAAATTACACGTGTAATGTACTCAATGTACATAAATTATCTAGCTTTGATCTTTTCTTTGTTTTGGAAACTAGTGAAGTGAAGATCCCTTGCTTTTCGTCAGAGTTTTGAATGTACATTACAATGTAGCCTTTTGAAGCACGAAGAAAGGCCTTCCCTTCATTTATGGATATTTACGTATACCCCACGTGACTCACCACTCTAAATATCATACAACCAAGTCTTCATTGGATTTTATGCTTTAATAAAATTCTTTATGGTTAATTTAAGGGCTATTTTTTGACGTTTTTATTTTCAAAAATAAATTTGAGAATGAAAATAATAAGTTCTATTTTGGATTTTCAAATTTTGAAAATGTGTTTATTTTTTTTTTAAAGTATTTGAAATTAAAAACAATAAAAATGTGTTTTTATTTGTTTCCTTATGATAAATATATTGTGGTATATGTATTAGAGAATGAAAATATAGGAACAATGATTTTATATTTGTGTGTTTTCAAAATTTTAGTTATATATGAGCTTTTATGTTTTTCATATTTTCAAAATAATTATACCTATTACGAGATAAAATAGAGATTAGAGAACGAAAATAAAAACAAAAATAAGCAAACCGTTACGTATTTCATAAATGTTTGATCAAAATGAATATATGACCATAATTTTTAGGGTGCGTTTGGATTGTGGGCATATAAGATAACGGGAGTAATCTTTGTTTATTTTGCAAGATTTCAATGTTTGGTTAACAAGTAATAAAATATTACGAGAATCTTTTATTGCAAATAATGTTTACTGTTTAGTAATATGGAGGGAAAATTTTTCTAAGTGTTTTGCTCTCGACTCGTTCTCGCTATCGGAACTTTGCCGGCTTCTTCCGGGCCCGTCCGGTGTCGGAATTGGACGATCCACCCACCGTTGGAAAGAGTATTGAACGAGCTTTCTAGTTGTTCCATCACTGCTTGTGGTCTCTGCTTTGTTCGCTGGGATTTGGCCATGAAAGTTCACAGAATCTGCAGATCTGTTTGTTCTCGCTACCAGAACTTCGTCGGCTTGTTTCAAGCCCATCTGGTGTCAGAATCGAACGATCCACCCGCCGTTGGAAAGAGTTTTAAACAAGCTATCTAGTAGTTTGATCACTACTTGTGTTTGCTGCTTCATTTCACTGGGATTTGGCCGTGAAAGTTCACGGAATCTGTAGATTTGGAGTTGCTTTGCAGTGGGTTTCTCGATTGAAAATTGCAATGGAGTGCCACGACTAACTCTTTTGGGCAGGATCTACAATCCCCACAGCTGTTTGCACCTTGTTGACCTCTGGTTCCTAGAAAAAACTTGCTGTTTTTTCCTAGGAACGTGCTGTTTTGGTTGGGTTTCTTTGCCCATTCGTGGACTTGTTTTTGGTGTGTGTTTTGGTGTGATTTTCTGCAGTTTTTTTTTTTTTTTTGTGGTTTGTTGCTGGTTTTAATTGTTGCAGATTCCTGAAAAACGTGGTTGCATTTGGTTCGATAAAAGTCCTTTGCAGGCCTTGCGCGCGCCCTAACGCTCAGCACACCAGCACACACGCCTGCTGTTGCCTTCCCACTCCTTGGCCCTCCCGACCACCTTCCCCTTTCCAACACCAAAACCTCTTCACCTTTGGCATTTTTTTTCACAAATCCTCACTGTTTTGAACTTTAATCCTCGTTGTTTTGAACTTTTAAACTCACTTAAATCACATATTTTTTTCCTGCCACTAAGTGTTCGACAAAATGTCCGAACCAAATCCCTCACTCCCAAATAACCCCATGCCGCACCCAACCCAAGCCAAAACTTTAAACACTGCCTCCATTAGCTCCTAGCAGCCACAAACTTCCGGAAATTTGGGGAAATCTTTATGGATTGGAGATTTGGAGCCATGGATGGATGACAAGTATTTGTTATCCGCTTTCTCAAATGTGGTGATTCAAGGAGCCAAGGTTTTTCATCACAAAAACTCTTCCTTTGGTTTTCTTGAGTTTGAATCTAATGATATTGTAGGTTCGTCATTGCAATCTTTTAATGGCTTAAAAATGCCGAAGTCTAAGCAGTTTTCAAGCTCAATTGGGCGTCTTCTGAGCCCCCGTGAAAAAAAGCCAATCTCTAAGCCAGTTTTAGAGAAGAAAAGTATGGGTAAAAGCACATCAGAAGTGTCCTCCTCTTGGGCAGATAAGGTTAGAGTGACAGAGGTCGGGTCCCACTTCACCCTTGAAGCTTTGGACCTTGATATTAAGGATGGCATTTTACATATCTCGGATGATGTTATTGATGACAATGATGTTGAATGGCTTCGCTGTATTGTGGGTTATTTCCCAGGGTATTCTATGTCATTTCATGCTACCCGCTTAATTGCTTTCCGTGCATGGGAAGCTACGGGGTTGGAAGATGTTATGTCCACTGTTATTGGTTTTTTCATCTTCAGATTTAAGGATGAGGATGCAGTGCATTCAATCCTAGAGAGAGGGTAGTGGATGTTAGGGGGCAAGTCTATTGTTCTGCAATAATGGCATGCTCAATTTTCTTTTGATAAAAGTCGCATCTCCAAGGTTCCGGTATGGGCTCGTTTGCATGGGTTGCCTTATCCTTTGTGGTCTCACAAAAGACTATGCATTGTTTCTTCTATGTTGGGTCGGCCGTTGTCGAGTGATAAGACAACTTTTGAACGGACCTATTTAGATTATGCTCGGGTATGCATTGAGATAGATGCAGCAAAGCCTCTAAAGCGTCATTTTGAATTTCAATGCCGGTTATCTGCTGAACCCATTCAGATTATAGTGGAATATGAGTGGACCCTCAAGAGGTACCCCAAATGCTGTGTTTTTGGTCATATTTGTCACCAACTAGAAGTACCTACTACAACTATGGCTCAAGGTAAGAGTAAGATAGTTACTAGCTTCCAGAAAGGCACCAGGGAAAGCTATTGCACTACGATCTGAGGACAGTGAGCCTTTGAGGCAGCAGCTAGCCACTACTGATCCCATTAGGGAGAGGGAGAGGGAGCAGGAGAGGGAGAGGGATGTTCTCGCACCAACTAGAGTTTCAGTTCCAAGTACAGTTAGAGATGGGGATGCTTCTTTGGCTCTGGTCCCGTATCAATAGACTGTTCGTGCTAGCAAAGGTGAATTTTCTAGCTTTGAATGGGGGTCAGAACATGATTCACCTTTTCCTATTAAGGATAAGCAGGACCACATTATGGGTTTCACAAATTGCACGCTAAACACTCAGGTTTCCTTTATGAGTTATGGGAGTAGGCAATCTACTTCCTCTAACAGGTTTGTCTCGCTTGTTTTGCATAGGGATAATCTCAGACACCAGATGCTACCTTATCTGGACCAGTTTCCTTGCCACCCCTAGTAAAGGGGAAAGGTTGGGGAAAGCAGGGGCTTCAGCTCAAGTGATTTTCTAGCTTGTTTCTATCCCAATTCCAATGATAGGGAGTTGGAATATTAGAGGCCTTAACGACTTCTCGAAACAATGCGTAGTGAGGAATTGAATTTCTGCCTCTTCTTTGGGTTTGATTGGTTTGTTGGAGACTAAGGTTGAGTAGTCTCATCTACAGTTCGTGGTTTCAGTAGTTTGTCCTTCATGGCAGTTTTTGCCAAATGCAACGGATTCTATTGCCTGCCGAGTTCTGGTATGTTGGGATCCTTCTCTTTACTCTGTAAATAGCCTTCATTGCTCTTTTCAGGAGATTACTTACAGGGTTACTCATGTTTTCGAGGGGTTCTCCTTTGGGATTACTTTTGTGTATGGTTCTAATGACCCTAGGAATCACTGCAATTTGTGGGATTTCCTTGGGGATCAGTCGACAGAGTTTGATTCGGAGGGGCTCCCGTGGCTTATGTTGGGTGATTTTAATGCCATCTTGGGAGCCTCTGACAAAGTGGGTGGTGATCCTGCATGGTATGATTATATGGATAATTTTGGCCAATGTATCAATGATACCGAGTTGATTGGGGTTCCTTTTACTGGGCTTCGGTATACTTGGCATAACAGTCAGCAAGGCGATAGGATTATTTTATGGAAGCTCGATTAGATTTTTGCATTGCTTTCTTAGTTCCTTGATCGATCGATCACAGTTTCAGAGTTTCGACCTCGAGATGTCTCAGATTATAGCTCTATGGTTGTCCGGTTTGGTCCCCGCCGTGGCAAGGTACCTATCCCCTTTTAAATTTCTAAATTTTTGGGCTGACCATGCAAATTTTATGGATATTGTTCAGGCCGTTTGGGACGAGCCTATTGTAGGAAATCCTATGTTTCATCTTACGCAGAAATTAGGGTTATTGAAACGGAAGCTCAAATCTTTACATAGGGTTTCCAGCCATATCTCCAACAGGGTAATTGAGGCCCAGGCTCAATGGCAACAGCCCAAGAAAATTTGGATCGAGACCCCCTTTCTACTAAGTGTATCTTTGAGGAGAGGAACCATGTCAACCAGTATTTCAGGCTTTGTCGAGATGAGGAGGCTTTTTCTAAGAAGCGGTCTCATGTTCAGTGGCTAAATTTAGGGGATCAGAATTCTAAGTTCTTTCATAAGTCGTTGATCCATAGGCAGGTTCGGAACCACATCCATGGTTTGACTGATGGGAATGGTACCCATATTAGTAACAGTCAGGGTTTAGGGCTTTGGCGATAGGTTTTTTTAGGATCTTCTTACTGCCCCTACTGAACCTCAGATCGCAAAGGCTTCCAGGTATTTTTCTGGACGCATTTCTCCTACTCCTATCACTGATAATGAGATTAAGATTGCTTTATTATCTATCCCGGATGATAAAGCCCCTGGTCCGGATGGATACACTTCTTTATTTTTTCAGCGGGCATGGGATATTATTAGTACAGATTTTAGAGATGCAGTTAGACATTTTTTTGCTACTAATGAAATGCCAAGATGTGTTAATGCCACCAAGATTGCTTTGGTTCCTAAGGTGTAGAGCCCGAGTCATATGACAAACTTTAGATCGATATCTTATTGTAATGTACTTTACAAGTGCATTTCTAAGGTGATAGTGAATCAATTTAAAGTAGTGCTTCCGGATGTTATTGGGAGTTCCCAGTCAGCTTTTGTCCTAGGTCGAAGGATTTCTGATAATATTCTGCTGACTCAAGAGCTTTTGTGGAATTATCATCTTGGGGGTACTTCGCCTCGATGTGCCCTTAAAGTTGATATTCGGAAAGCTTTTGATACTGTGAGTTAGGATTTCATCATTTTGGGACTACGTACTGTGGGGTTTCCAAAGCGTATGGTGAGGTGGATCATGACATGTATCTCTACACCGTATTTCTCCGTTGCCCTAAATGGAGAGCTTCACGGTTTTTTTAGGTCCTCCCTGGGGTGTTCGGCAGGGGGACCCTCTTTCTCCTTACCTATTGTGTTGGCTATGGAGGGGTTAGCTGGTATCTTTCGGGAAACCTCTCACAGCCCTGGTTTTCATTATCATTGGAGGTGTAGGCAAGCAACTATTACTCATTTGTGTTTTGCGGATGATTTGATGGTGTTTTGTCGAGCAGATGCTTCCTCTGTTAGCCTGATCAAATCGGCCTTGGATTATTTTTGCCAAGGTTTCTGGGTTGGTGACTAATGCAGAGAAGAGCCAGTTGTTTCTTTCTGGGGTTACAGATGAGAAGCAGATTGGGCTGATCTATCATGGGTTTCAGCTTTGGCGCCATCGATCGATATCTAGAGGTTCCTCTGATCTCTACCCGGCTTCAACATTCTGATTATAGGCCTCTGTTAGAGCGAATTTTGTCTCGGATTAGGCTATGGACGTCGGCATCTTTGACCTATGCAGGCCGACTACAACTGATCAAGTCAGTGCTATTCTCCATACAGGTATATTGGTCATCCATGTTTCTTTTACGGGTAGCTACAGTTAGACGGATTGAGAGTATTTTGGCATCATTTCTTTGGAGGGGTACTTCTTCGTCCCTTTCTGGTGCCAAGGTTGCATGGTCTTCTGTTTGCTATCCATTGAGAGAGGGTGGGTTGGGGATTAAGAGGATTTAAGATTGGAATAGAGCAACTATTCTTAAACACGTGTGGAGACTACTTAATGATAGGTCTTCTGTATGGTCCTCTTAGGCCCATTTGGTTCTCCTCCGTGGTTAGTCCTTTTGGCATATTCGAGTTACGTCTGGGGCTTCATGGGCTTGGAGGAAGATTTTACTTAGCAGGTTTGGTGTCGGGGTCTTATTGTGACTTGTATCGATGATGGTAGGGACACCATGTTATGGCGAGATTACTGGCTACCACAAGGACCTTTGTGTGACTTGCTCCCTTTTAGAACTTTGACTTCCACTGGTTTGCCATGGGATGCTCGGGTTTCAGACATTATTCGAGATGGTTTGTGGGATTTTCCTTCAGGCAGTGTCGACCTTCAACATATTTGGGACTCCATTACAGAGCAGCCTTCAGCAAGTCTTCCTAACCATCTTGTGTGGAAGGGCCACCCGTATGGGCATTTTTCTATTGATTCAGCGTGGAATGTGTTGCGAGACAAACGGGATGAGAACTCGATTCATCATCTCTTGTGGTTTCCAGGGCATATTCCACGCCAGGGATGTATACAAGCCAAGCCGAGCCGAGTATCTCGGTACTCGAGCTCCGCTCGTGATGAACAGTACCGAGCTCGAGCTCAATCGAGCTTTAGTATTTGTGTTTGAGCTCGAGCTCGGTACTGTGAAAGTGTACTCGAGCTCGAGCTCACTTAATCGAGCTCAAACGAGCTCGAGCCTGATTGAGCTCAATACTAAAATATTGTATTTTCTCTCTCCCCTTATTTTCTCTTTCGTCCTTTCACAGGCTATCACCTCTTTTTTTTTCTCTTTCTCCCCTCATTTTCTCTTTCTTCTTTTCACCTATCACCTCATTTTGTCACCTCATCTTTTTTTTTCTCTCATTCTTCCCGTCCTCTTCTCTTTCTGCCTTATTCCCTTGTCTTTTCTTACTTCTTCAAACCTTCTCCTTCGTCTTTTTTTCTTTTCTTTCTCCCCATTCTCTTCTCTTTCTTCTTCTACTCCTTCAAATTTTCTCCTTCATTATTTTTCTTTCACATTCTAAGCTTGAATGGAATCAAGGATGAATGAAGGTGAAAGAGAAGATGAATGAAGTTGGGATTTTGAAGCCGAAAGAAAAAATCCCAAATGGGTTTTGAGTTTTTGTTTGAGCTTTGAAATGGGTTTATTGTTTTTGTCTGGGAATGGGTCATGGGTGTTGTTTGTAATGTTGACAACTTAAAAATAAAACTTTTAAAATCCTATAAATTGGCCCCCAAAGCTCGTTTAAGCTCGCAAGCTCGACGAGCTGAGCTCAACTCGTATCGAACTCGGCTCATTACTGTTCACGAGCTGCTCGAGCTCGAGCTTGACTTGACTGGTTTCAAGTCGAACTCGAGCTTACGACGAGCCAAGCTCGAGTAGCTCGCGAGCTACTCGGCTCATGTCTCATCCCTATTCCATGCCACTCTTTCATTCTTTGGCTTGCTTCTCTTGGTCGGCTTCACACCATGGATCGGCTCAACTCTCATGGTGTCATTATGTCCTCCCTCTGTGTTTTGTGTAGTTCAGCTATAGAGACCTATGACCCTTTGTTTTTCAGTTGTGACTTCTCAAGTTATGTTTGGGGAGAGGTCACTACTAGGACCCTCACTGCATGGCCTACTCTCTCTTGGCTCCCTCTACTCCAATAGGCTAGTTTGCATCTTAGATGCAAAGGTGACTTCAGACACCTTCTTTCCCGGTTGGTCCTCTCAGCCACTGTTCATTTCCTATGGTTTGAACGGAATAATAGAGTGTTTCGTCAACACTGTAGCTCTCGCAGAGATACTATTTTAGTTATTTGTGATCTAGTCCAGGCCAAGATTTTGGGTTTAGCACCTAAGTACGAGATCTCGACCCAACTCCATGCGATTTGGCATCTTCCTGTTTAGCTTTGTAAGGAGCCTGCATGCTCTTTTATGCCGGTTTGTGGCTTTGTGATTTATGGAATCTTCTTGTTTTGTTTTGTGGAGAGCCTACATGCTCTTTTTACGCTGTGGCTTTGTGGGTTTTCCCATGTGTTTTTTTGACTGAGAATTATCAGTCATCCTCTTGGGGTATGCCCCTCGCTTTTGTACATTTTTTGTCTCTTCTATAAAATACTTACCTTTTCTAAAAAAAAGGGTAATCTGATACCCTCCCCCACCCTTGGATTAAAACATTACAAAAGTAATCTAATTTTTATGATTTTGCCCTTAATTAAAAACTATTTCGACATAATTGTCCTCAAATGTCTATCAAATAATAGTTACCTAGCCCCCTTACATTTGAGAAATTATCTAGAACACCTCAGCCACAAAAAAATTTAAAAGTTAACAAAGTTTTTGCCCAAGGGGGGCCTCTACAACTTCGCCATTGTTTACTAAACAACAGGTGAAAACTTTTAAAAAACCACTAAACCATAAGCAAAACTTTGAGCAAATGTGTGGAAAATAACATCTAATTCACAAGGAAACACAATTTCTGCTGGAATTTTCTTTAATCTCTTGAAATAATTGGATATCATAACTATCAAGTAAAAAAAGATAGTATAATACATATAAAGAAGGACTAGTGAAACTTTAATTAATAAAATTACAAAGACCGACTTATCAAGTTTTTAGATATAACAATTAGATCTAATTAAAAGATTATTTTATTAATTAATTAATCATTTTATTGTGTTAATTTTCTTATATTTAAAATCATTTTAGTGAAATTTAAAAACTTTTATAATTTGCTAATCAATTTCCGGACATTTAAATTATTGGCATAGATCAACTAGATTTAATCTAATTATTATTAAAACATACTTAGCCAACTAATCACATTATAAAATAGTAAAAATATTATTATTAATATATTAATGATTAGTGCAAATCAAATTGTCCTTTAATCATATAAAAAATTAATTTTATAAATGTATTTGTGATATCTAAAATCAAATTGATAATAATGTTTTCAATCAATTACAAAATCAAACAAACACAAAACAAACTCATAAGATTCATGTCTTTTTTCATCAGAATAAAAAACCTAAAAAAAAATTAAACAAGATTCAATCTTAAAATAAAACTAAATTAAAATAAATAATATACATACCTAAAACTAATAAAGCAGAAAATAGTGTGACACCTTGAATATTCAAAGGTTGAACTATTTGGGTCTTCAAAAGTTAACTCCAACTGAGCGATGAAGACAAAGAGACACACTCACTAAATAAAATTAGGGATACAAAAAGCTGTGGAGATTAATTAGATGTATAGATAAATATATTTATAATAATGAAACTAGCATAGTAGCAATATTTATGATTGGTGGGTCTAACGTTAACCTATTATAACAATTACTTTGATTGTGCGCCATTTATATTTATACCATTTTGATATAAAAACAATTAATTATAAATATTTACAATTTTTTTTCAAAATCTGAGGATAGGGCCTACCCGCAATGATGCTGAATCCGCACCTGCTATGATCCATGGCAAAAAACAACCAGATCTAGCCATTTCTATAGCGTTTCATGGCCAAATATCTAGCCGTTTCACAGCCACTTCTTTGGCCATGGATTTGTGATCCATGGCCAGAAATGGCTTTGCTGGCGCACTACCGACCATATATAACCAATCATGCACCATTCCATCAACTACCAGTGGCAGTTGGCGATGGTGGTTGGCTGCTGGCAGTGGCTTCGTGGGTGGGGATGATTTTGCTACAAATTAAAGTTTTATATGGTTGGGGTATTTTAGCAAAATTTCAATATAAGGAGTCACAAAAAATAATTAAAAAAATAATATTATATTAATTTTAAATAGAAGGGCAATTTAGTAATCTATGTAACATACCTACCCATTTATCCTCCCAACCAAACATATTATTCAATTCAAAAGTCTAAACGATTGGTTCTTGGGCATTGAACAAATAATTAGATAGTTGATTCTTGGGACTATTCCTCAAAAGGGCAAGACAGTTGATTCTCAGGTTACCAAATATAAGTCCACCCTTTTTTTAGGCTCTAGTGTTACTATGGATGTAAGACCACCCTTTCTTAAGGCTCTGGCATTACTACGGATATAATCCATTTCACTATAAGTTTCCTATTATTTATTATTTTGCATTAAATACAAAAAGACCACCTACAACCATTCATTATCAAAATTTTATGGAGCCCTCGTTAACCAAAATTCCTACATCTGCCACTAATGGGCATGCATTTAACCTAACATCTTAAGCTTTGCTTGGCAAGACTCTAGCCAAACTCAAGAACTTTGCCACAATATATATCTAACAGAAATAATCATATTAAGCTCTATTTGGTAGGGGTGAGCACGAGTAGCGGGTAGAACCGAAACCTGCGGATAGAACCGGAACCTTGCGGATAGAACTAGAACCTATAGGTAGAATCGGAACCGGAACCTACCTGGAACTGACACTATGCAGGTAAGTTCCGGTTCCATTTTTTGGAACCGAAACCGGAACCAAAACTTAGAAAAAAGAACCTACAACGAGTACCTGGCTTGGAACCTGCAGCAGGTACTCTGTTTTGGAACCTGGACTGAAATGAAATATCTGTGAAGAATGGGGTCTATTGGAATTTTACATATAAAAAAATTAAAATGGAAAAAGTTAAATTTTTACAATAACCTAATTAAATAAATATACAATTATACTTATTACATATAAACTACACCATATAAAAAACTTTAATATATTATAATATATTAATATTAAAGTTTTGATCAATTAAGTGTATAATTGAAATTAAAACCAATTAAAAGTATTTTAATGTGATTAAAAGAATTATTTTTGAATAGAATATTATATTTGATTGAATAATAATATAATATTTAGTTATTTATTTCAATTATCAAGTTCTAAGTATATATGTAATTAATTTGTAATTAATTAATTATATAAAATAAATTGATAAACATTAATACATTACTAGTTAAATGATTAATTAATCAATTATAACATTACATTATAGTTAAATGATTACTTAATTAATTATAACATTCCATTATAAATATTAGTACAATACTTAATTAAACAAGTAAAAGTTTAATTAATTATAATATTATATTAAAGATTTATAGTATGATTACTTAATTCATTATAATATTAAATTATAGTACGATTACATAATTAATCATAACATTACATAATGAAATGATTACTTAACTAATTATGACATTATATTATAAACATTAGTAATTTACTATTTAATACAATACTTAATTAAATGATTAGAAATTTAATTAATTATAATATTATATTAAAGATTTATAATATGATTATTAAATTCATTATAACATTACATTATAATATGATCACATAATTAATTATAACATTACATAATGGAATGATTACTTAATTAATTATAACATTATATTATAAACATTAGTAATTTTCTATATTAGCACAATATCTAATTAAATGATTAGAAATTTAATTAATTATAGCATTACATTATAAATTTATAGTATGATTACTTAATTTATTATAACATTCTATTATAAACATTAGTACAATACTTAATTAAATTATTAGAAATTTAATTAATTATTATAGATTTATAGTATGATTACTTAATTAATTATAATATTTCATTATAAACATTAGTATAATACTTAATTAAATAATTAGAAATTTAATTAATTATAATATTAAATTATAGATTTATAGTATGACTGTTTAATTAATTGTTTGTGTTTTGGTTTTGATTGAGGAATTTTATATGAATTGTGATGAATCGATTGAATTCAAGTGTTGACTAGAGATTAGAGGATTTATGAGTCACATTGGACACAAATGAATGAGTAATAAAAATTTGTTAGGGGTGTATTTGTAAAATTAAGGTATTTTTGTCATTTTTAAACTAATGGGGGTTAATTGATTTTTTATAAGGTACTAGGGAAAGGAACTGGAACCTGCATTTTAGGTTCCGGTTCCTTGAATTTAAGAACCTGTACTATGTGATTCCGGTTCCTTTTTTTGGGAACCTTCACTGTGCAGTTCCGGTTCCTCCGAAAAATGTAGGGTGCACACAATGAGGAGATATGCAAAGATTATTTAAACAAACTTAAAATGAAAATAAAAATTTAAATAAACATTAATTTAAATAATCTTACAACTTAATAAGACAACGGCGGCAGAGCCGCACTGAAATCATATTAAGAAGTGAGATTAACACTTAATTAGGTAACGGCGGCAGTGCCGCACTGAAATCATATTAAGTGATGAACAAAAATATAAAGAAACAAAGAACACAAATAAAAACTTAAATAAACATTACAAATAAAAACATAAATGAAACATGATGAATGATGAAGAGATTAATAAAAGAACTAGAACTTAAAAGATTAAAAGAGAATAATCAAAGAAC
This sequence comes from Pistacia atlantica, assembly GCA_026229545.1. Classification (NCBI taxonomy): domain Eukaryota; kingdom Viridiplantae; phylum Streptophyta; class Magnoliopsida; order Sapindales; family Anacardiaceae; genus Pistacia; species Pistacia atlantica. The sequence continues at coordinate 17,191,682 of CM047903.1, read as the reverse complement.
TTGAAAGATTAAACATTGAATGATTATTAAAAGAAATTGAACTTACAATGAAAGCTTTCTTTTTGGAGAGCTTTTGGAAGTTTACATCAAAAGAGAATGAAAGAGAAAGTTTTAGAATTGGCTTGGCAAAGCTTGGTTCACATTACACGAATCCTTATAATTTATAGAAAACCTTATCTCATTATAGCATCACATGAATACTATTGAGTGAATATTTTAATAATTTTTTTTTAAAGAGCATTAAATGTCTCTTTTGCAGGGAATCTCTGACTTTTCAATATTATGCCAGATATTCTCTGAAGCTGATGTCGGTTTTTTGGCCAGTCTTCTTTTTGAGAGAAGCGGTAATTTCGAACTGTTTGGAATAAGTTAGATGATTCCATAACAGTCATCTTCATTGCTCTGGGCGAGGTTGACCGAGGCACAAGAGCTCTGGTAAGATTCTTCTCCGTCTTCTTCTTCTGCTTCCTTTTCTTCATCTTGGAGTTGTGAAAGAATAGTCTTGAGGTGGTCTTTGAGTTCTTGTTTTGTCTTGGCTCCTACTAAGGATACTGATGCCACAGTCTTTTTGTGTAAAAAATTGGCAATTTTAGGGGTAATTGCCTGAGTTTGATGAGGTGAACTTGAGAGACAAAGTTGAATTTTTTCTTTGGACATGTGGGATGCATCAAATTTATCCCACCACTTGACTTTAAATTTTCGAATCAAATTAGGGAGATTGCTAATATTTTGGACAATTTCATATTCCCATTGTAAAATCTACGAGAGGTGGAACTTTGCTGAGAAATGAAGTGATGGAGGGAAGTTTGAATTTGCTTCGGAAACTTTGAACTTGAATTTGAACTCATTGAATCCTTCATGGACAGTTGGGGGTAGGATTTCGGGAATTAATCCAAAATGGTCCCACCATTGGGAAAACCAATTGGGAAATTTGAATAAAGTGTTTCTTTTTAAGTAAATCATCTAGGAGTGTTTATGATGACTATTTTGGAGAAAGAGTGATCTATTCCAGGCTCTTTGATAGTCTCAATAATTATATCCACGGGGGTCAAAATTTTGGGAAAATTTTCTGAATTGGTTTGGGTTGGATCCCCAATCAGAAGGACTAAGGATTTTCATAATATGAAAGGTTGAATAAGTGATAAATCCCGGTTTGTTTTTATCCTAATAGTGTTTAAACTCACAAGAGTCAGAATCAACAAGAAGAAATTCATAAAATTTTTGAGTTTTCCTTAAATCTTCAGGGATAAAATGAAAGTTTTTTGGAAAAATTTGTTGAACTAATTGTTTAGGGTTTTCAAAATCATAACCTTCTTCGAAAACCAAAAGATTAGTTGCAATTCCTTTTTGAATATATTTTTGTCCTGGTTTAAGGGCTTTTAATGGTGTGGTCACAGGAACAAGTTCTTTGTTTTTTGAAAGAGCAATTTGAGCTGCCTTTTGCAATGTGCTTAGTGAAATTTTTTTCACATTGGGAAAATTCTTGGGAATTTTTTGGAAGCATTTGAAGTTCTTTAAATTTCAAAATCTCATTTTTTGGTTAATTTGGTATTAACTCAATCATAGCTAGGGCTGCTTCTGGACTTTGCTGAAAAGAGCTGATCCAATTCTAGATTTGCTCTGTATTTGTTGGGCTCTGAGAAGAGCTTGTTGAGGGTATGCCTTTTCCTTTTGATTGTTGGGCCTTTTCTTGGGCTTCTTCTTCACATACGAGTTCATACCATGATTTGGTGTTTGTGGGCTTTTGGGCATAAGAAGCCTTTGATTGTTTTTGAGTGATTGGAGGGTTGGTCTTTTTGGGAGGCATGATGGTTATCTCCCTGAAGGAATTCCCTGGTGGGGAAGTCAGGCAGGGAATTAGCTTCTCCTTTGATGTATTCAATGTCAAAATCAAACACACATAAAATTGCTTACCACCTGCAAAAACTTGTTTTGATGCAATATTTTGAACATCTTTTTGTAAACCATGTTTAGCAGTTTGACAATCAATACGAAGAAAAAATTTTTGATTGAGTAAATCACTTTGAAATTTGGAAATGCATAGGACAATGGATAAAATCTCTTTTTTAATAGTAGAGTATTTTTGTTGAGTTTCATTCCAAAATTTGGAAGTAAATTGGACAACTTGTTCTTTGTTATCTTGTACTTGTTTGAGAATACCTCCATACCCTAAATCTGAGGCATCGGTTTCAACTATTTTGAAGGCTACTGGGTCTGCTAAATGCAAACATGGTAAATGGGTGGATTTGGGCTTTAATCTATCGGATTGTATTAGTGTGTTGGTTTGCCCACGGTGCTGGATTCTTCTTCAACCTTTCATATAAAGGTTTGCAAATTTGACTAAGTTTAGGATAAAAGTCCATTACATAATTAAGACTTCCTAAGAATCTTTGTAACTGAGTTTTATCAGTGATGACATCAGGGAATTTTTTACCAAATTCAATGGATCTTTGAATAGGTATAATTGTACCATTGTAGATTATTTGTCCTAAAAATCGGATCCTTGTTTGGAAAAGGTTTATTTTTGTTTTTGAAACAACTAAACCATTTGTTTTGACAATATGAATAAATGTCTTTAAATGTTTAAAGTGTTGATCTATACTAGATGAAAATATAAGAACATCATCGATATAGACAATAAGGAATTGGGAGCATGGATTGAAAATTTCATTCATTATTCTTTGGAATTCGGATGGGGCATTTTTTTAACCCAAAGGGCATTACATTCCATTCATATTGACCAAATGGTACAGTAAATGCGGTTTTATACCTATCTTCTGGCTTAATTTGGATTTGCCAAAACCTAGATTTCATGTCGAATTTGGAAAAGATTCTTGAATTGGATAGTTTTTGTAATAAATATTTTTTGTTTGGGATTGGATATCTTATCCATCTTAAGGCTGTATTAAGAGGTTTATAATTTATGACAAGTCTTGGAACTCCTTTTTCAAGTTCAGCATTTTTCTTAACATAGAAGGCTGAGCAACTCCAAGGAAACTTGCTTTTCCTAATTAATTTTTTCTGTAGAAGATCATCGATTTCCTTTTTATAGTGTTCCTCTAATTCTTTATGCATTTGTATTGGTCTGGCTTTTGTAGGTATTTTTTTTTCATCAAAATCTTTTTCATAAGGCAGACTGACCATATGTTTTTTTCTATCCTAAAAGGCATTAGGTAGGTCATAGCAAATTTGAGTTTCAATAGTTTTTTGTATTTGTTTTATCTTTGTGCGGATATCATTATGTTGAATTTGGGATTCGATTCTTTTAGTTTTAACTTCTTCTTGGAGGAAGTATATATGTTTTTGTTTATGTAGGATAAGGTGATTAATTTCGTTCTTTGACGTTGAGTATTTTTGGAGGATATTAAGGTTTCTTTGGATGGGTTTGTGTATAAAAGTTGAAGATAAGAACTTCCCCCATTATTTGTGTGGATATCCCCGAATCATTAACACTAAATGGTTGTATTAAACTAATGAAGGGTGTTCCTAGTATCATACTTCTTCTCAATTTTTTTACTAATAAGAATGAGGTGTTTAAACAAATATTTTGATTACAAACTTTAACATCTGATAATTTGTAATTGATAAAAAGTGTTGAGCCATTGGCTGATTTAGCAGATTCTAGTGTTTTTTCATAGTATTTTGTAGGAACTAAACCTTCTTGGATACAGTTGAAGTCTGCTCCAGTATCAAATAGAGCAATTGTTTCTAGGATAAATTCATCATTGATTAAGAGTTTTATCTTAATATGCCATTTTTGATAAGTTATTTGGGTTAGCATATTTATGAAATCTTCATTATGATCTTCAGATTCTTCAGATTTATCTTTTTCTTTGGCAACAAGTAATTTCGAATGTTGTTTTTGTTGTTCTTTTAAATCTCTAACTTCAATTTTTAGTTGTTGTATTTCTTTTGTTAAATCTTCGAGTGTTAATTTCCGTTTTTCTTGTTTTTTGAATTTGTCAATAATATTTTGAAAGCTATAAACTTTATGGGTTTCTATTTTCCTATCAGTTTTTTCGAAGGTATTTTTTAGTCTCTCTAGATACTCTTTTCTCAAAAGAGGATCATCAATTTTATTAACGGCTTCTAAGAGGAATTCTTGGTCTTTGGTTAAGACATTTATTTCATTTTCACTAGAGGTTTCAATTTCATCAATTTGGTTGTCATCAGACATTTCTTTTTCACTTGAATCATAATCAGAATCAGAGGACTGTATCATGATCATTTCAATTTTATGTATGAGCTCATCATCAAGGCTTAATTCTCTAATTCCTTTACTAATTTTACAATATCTAGCAATATGACCCTGTTTACCGCATCTAAAGCACGTGAATTATTTTGTGGGTTTGTCTGTTTTAGAAAATTTGCTTTGTTGAAAAGGTTTTTTTTCCTAAATGTGGGTTTGTATGTATGGTTCTTACGATTTTCCATGGTTTTATGACGATTATTCATGGTTTTGTCACATTGACCGTTACAGGTTATTGTTTTCTTGGTTTTCTTTTCTTTAAAAGAATTTCTATGATGATTGTCAAATTGTTGACAAAAAATTTTCTAATTCTTTTCCTAACTGTTTTCTCTCTTTTTGCCTTTGGTAGGCGAGTTTTTCATCTTTGCAAATTTTCATTCCAACTTTCTGGACAAAACTATGTAATTGTCCATAAGTTAGATTGTCATATGGTATAGTACCATTTGGTATCAGAGCCAGGGAGGAGGCAAGGATTTAGGATTGTTTAAATTTTGTTTATTAATTATTTTGAGTACCGACTCTTTTTGGGTTGTGTAGGGCTGTAGGATCTAACAGTTGTAAGTCCCATTGACCAACCACTGTAGGGAAAGAAATAAGTGATTCACAAAATGGAAAACTTTTCTAGATCAATGTCTACTTCCAGTTCTAATACAGATTGTTCATCAAGAAGAGATTTGTATAAATCAAAATGACAACATAATTGAAACAAGTCATGATTGTACACAAAAAGATAAACAGGTCATAAGACCTCAAGATTTACAAAAACATTTTGGATAAATGGAACATTCCCAAAATTTCTATATCAGATGTTTACAAAGAAGGAAAATTATCAAGTCTCAATAGAGTTAACCCTTTAAACAAATCAAAATACATTATTAAAACGGAAGAAAAAACTCTTAAGATAAACAATTCTACTCAAATAACTCAATTATTATCTAAAGAAATGGTTAAAAAATACAAAAAGAGTTATAATTATCTTCATATAGGACTTGTCCAAATAGGAATCAAACCTCTCAACATTGAAGGCTTGGACACTGCCATCTTTACCTGTTTGAGAGATTGTAGATGGCTAAGATTTAGAGATTCTCTATTAGGAACAATAGAATCCAGCCTGTCCAATGGACCAATTTATTTCAATTGTTATCCTGATTTCACAGTCTGCTTAGATGACCAAAATATACTAGACGTTTTAACTTTAAATATTAAAACGTTTAATTATGACTTAAAACCGGGAACCATCCCTATAGCAGCCATTTATAGGATTCAATATAAAGTAATGCAATCAGCTTTTGAAACTAGAGCCATTAATCATGACCAAAAAGGCCACACAGTATTATTTCAAACTGATTTAACAAGATCAAACATAACAGTTCCTAAAACGATCAATTGGGATCAAATAACTTTACCAGAGGATTGGGGATTAACTAACGCAGTTATTCCTTTAGAAATGAGAATTCCTAAACCTTTAACCCAAGGCCGGAATCCAAAATACTCAAGGCAAAACTAACTGAAAATTCTGATGGAAGTGTTCGGATTAGGTTTAGTAGGCCTCCAATAATAAGTTTTGATGACTTACACTTATCCTCATCTAGATTAAATCCCAAAGAACCTCTTGAACAAAGAAGATCTTCTTGTTCAATAAGATACCCCCCTAGACCTAGCCAAGTTAAAACAAATATTCAAGGAATTGATAATTACTCAACCATACCACAACCTTATTATTCAGTTCAAACACCTTCCGAACAAGATGGGGAAGAGACATCACAAAGAATGTCTCCAACCTATTCCCAAATGACAGATTTGCCAGAGTTAAACATTATTGAAAATTTTGATATAGATAAAACCTTCTTAAAAAATGATTTTTATTCAAAAGATAATCAAGAATTAAGAGAAACATTCTTCAAAAACTTTAATAAAAAAGAAAGAGATCTAATTCAACAAAATTATTACAACTTTATGAAAACACACCAAATTCTTTTTACCTTTCTTCCAATGGTTTGATTAGTGAAAAAAACAATCAATGTCCAAACAAAAACAAAACTGTGGAAAATCGCAAGAGGAAAAGATAGTGAAGAAATAGAGTCAATTCAGCCACCTTTAACATAAGTAATGATTCCCTATAAAGGAGTAGAAATTAAGGCTTCACCTTTTAAAGTCAAAGAAAATTTAAATGAAATATCAGGAAATGATATAAAAAATATTTATCAACAAAATAATTATGCAAACCAATGTTTGAATACTATTAGCGAACAGTTAAATAGAATTGAAGATGTTGTTGCAAAACCCATCCTCAAACCTATTGACGAAAGGTCAAAACTACTAAAAATTGTTGATAACAAACCTTTATTTATTCCACATGAAATCCCTCCAAAACACACTAAAACTTTAACCAACAAAGAAGAATTTATGCAAGAAATAAATAGAAAACTCAACCAGATAAAAGAAGAATTCTCTAGTGTTGTCGCACCAGACACCCCCCAAACTTCTAAACATATAAATTTTATTGGTAAAACAGATTCATCAGAATCATCAGAAACTGATGATCAAAATACTTCCTCAAGTGATCATTCTATTCAAATCAACAACATGAATTGGAAAAAACCTCCAAAAATGTATTATCTAAGAGCTTCAGCCCCAGATTTAGTTTTGGAAGAATCCTCTGAAATACAACAAAGAAAATACAATGCCAATTCTATCTATGAATGGAACATAGATGGCATGTCTGATTATAACATTATTATGGTCTTACAACAAATGACTATGGTCAGTAATGCCTATAGGACTAAACATAGTTCAACAGACCAAGCCATAGCCAACTTATTGGTAGCTGGCTTCACTGGCTCTCTCAAATCCTGGTGGGATAGCCACCTACAAGAACAAAACCAAAGTGAAATTCTTACCACAATCAAACTTAATGATAATGGAATACCAATTTTGGATGAAGATGGTAATGAAATTCAAGATGCTGTGAATACCTTAATTTTTGCGATAACTCTCCACTTTGTAGGAGACCCCGCAAACGTAAAAGACAAAAGTCAAGCTGCACTAATGAACTTAAAATGCAAAACCCTTCATGATTATAGATGGTATAAAGAAACATTTTTTGTTAGGGTTATGCAAGTGCCTGATAGTAACAAAGCCTATTGGAAGGTTAAATTTTTGGCCGGTTTACCCAACATCCTAGCTGAAAAGGTTAGAGAAAAAATTAGGAAACAATATGATGGTACTATACCATACGACAATCTAACTTATGGACAATTACATAGTTTTGTCCAGAAAGATGGAATGAAAATTTGCAAAGATGAAAAACTCGCCTACCAAAGGCAAAAAGAGAGAAAACAGTTAGGAAAAGAATTAAGAAATTTTTGTCAACAATTTGACAATCATCACAGAAATTCTTTTAAAGGAAAGAAAACCAAGAAAACAATAACCTGTAATGGTCAATGTGACAAAACCATGAATAATCGTCATAAAACCATGGAAAATCGTAAGAACCATACATACAAACCTACATTTAGGAAAAAACCTTTTCAACAAAGCAAATTTTCTAAAACGGACAAACCCACAAAACAATTCACGTGCTTTAGATGCGGTAAACAGGGTCATATTGCTAGATATTGTAAAATTAGTAAAGGAATTAGAGAATTAAGCCTTGATGATGAGCTCATACATAAAATTGAAATGATCATGATACAGTCCTCTGATTCTGATTCAAGTGAAAAAGAAATGTCTGATGACAACCAAATTGATGAAATTGAAACCTCTAGTGAAAATGAAATAAATGTCTTAACCAAAGACCAAGAATTCCTCTTAGAAGCCGTTAATAAAATTGATGATCCTCTGTTGAGAAAAGAGTATCTAGAGAGACTAAAAAATACCTTCGAAAAAACTGATAGGAAAATAGAAACCCATAAGGCTTATAGCTTTCAAAATATTATTGACAAATTCGAAAAACAAGAAAAACGGAAATTAACACTCGAAGATTTAACAAAAGAAATACAACAACTAAAAATTGAAGTTAGAGATTTAAAAGAACAAAAAAAACAACATTCGAAATTACTTATTGCCAAAGAAAAAGATAAATCTGAAGAATCTGAAGATCATAATGAAGATTTCATAAATATGCTAACCCAAATAACTTATAAAAAATGGCATATTAAGATAAAACTCTTAATCAATGATGAATTTATCCTAGAAACAATTGCTCTATTTGATACTGGAGCAGACTTCAACTGTATCCAAGAAGGTTTAGTTCCTACAAAATACTATGAAAAAACACTAGAATCTACTAAATCAGCCAATGGCTCAACACTTTTTATCAATTACAAATTATCAGATGTTAAAGTTTGTAATCAAAATATTTGTTTAAACACCTCATTCTTATTAGTAAAAAATTTTAGAAGAAGTATGATACTAGGAACACCCTTCATTAGTTTAATACAACCATTTAGTGTTGATGATTCGAGGATATCCACACAAATAATGGGGGAAGTTCTTATCTTCAACTTTATACACAAACCCATCCAAAGAAACCTTAATATCCTCCAAAAATACTCAACGTCAAAGAACGAAATTAATCACCTTATCCTTCATAAACAAAAACATATATACTTCCTCCAAGAAGAAGTTAAAACTAAAAGAATCGAATCCCAAATTCAACATAATGATATCCGCACAAAGATAAAACAAATACAAAAAACTATTGAAACTCAAATTTGCTCTGACCTACCTAATGCCTTTTGGGATAGAAAAAAACATATGGTCAGTCTGGCCTATGAAAAAGATTTTGATGAAAAAGAAATACCTACAAAAGCCAGACCAATACAAATGCATAAAGAATTAGAGGGACATAGTAAAAAGGAAATCGATGATCTTCTACAAAAAAATTAATTAGGAAAAGCAAGTCTCCTTGGAGTTGCTCAGCCTTCTATGTTCAGAAAAATGCTGAATTTGAAAGAGGAGTTCTAAGACTTGTCATAAATTATATTAAGCCTTAAGATGGATAAGATATCCAATCCCAAAAAAAATATTTATTACAAAAACTATCCAATTCAAGAATCTTTTCCAAATTCGACATGAAATCTGGGTTTTGGCAAATCCAAATTAAGCCTGAAGATAGGTATAAAACCGCATTTACTGTACCATTTGGTCAATATGAATGGAATGTAATGCCATTTGGGTTAAAAAATGCCCCATCCGAATTCCAAAGAATAATGAATGAAATTTTCAATCCATACTCCCAATTCCTTATTGTCTATATCGATGATGTTTTTTATATTTTCATCTAGTCTAGATCAACACTTTAAATATTTAAAGACATTTATTCATATTGTCAAAACAAATGGTTTAGTTGTTTCAAAAACAAAAATAAACCTTTTCCAAACAAGGATCGATTTTTAGGACAAATAATCTACAATGGTACAATTATACCTATTCAAAGATCCATTGGACAACTTGGAAGTAAATTGGACAACTTGTTCTTTGTTATCTTGTACTTGTTTGAGAATACCTCCATACCCTAAATCTGAGGCATCGGTTTCAACTATTTTGAAGGCTACTGGGTTTGCTAAATGCAAACATGGTAGATGGGTGATTTTGGCTTTAATCTATCGGATTGTATTAGTGTGTTGGTTTGCCCACGGTGCTGGATTCTTCTTCAACCTTTCATATAAAGGTTTGCAAATTTGACTAAGTTTAGGATAAAAGTCCATCACATAATTAAGACTTCCTAAGAATCTTTGTAACTGAGTTTTATCAGTGATGACATCAGGGAACCGCTCACCCCTACAAGTATTTGGCAAGTATCTAACTCAAATCTCTAGCTCTATCCAGATTTGTCTCCAGTCTATCCATTTCCAATGGTCTTAGACTTCAACTACTATAGAAACAATCCAGGCTTGTCTTTGGCCTGCCTCACGGTTTTAGTAATTTCCTCAATATCACTACTCGATTCTAGATTTGGAAGATGAATATTATGTCATTTCCTTCTTATTTATGAAATGAAATGATACTCTAATGCACTCATATGTGATGACAAGGCAATACATGATAGTGAAAAGATATCTTAAGTAGACTTGGGCAAGGCTCGATCCCAAAATGGGACTAGTCCTTCAAGGACCACATCTCATGGCCTGGGACCGGTTCCAGGCCCATGAGATATAATCAGGGCCCGGATTTGTGTTTCTGAAGAGGTTGAGTAGTTTGGGATCTTTAAGGTGTTGTTGTAGTCTTCTATCTGCATGAGTCCAATCCCGTGAATATGTTATGACTTCAACTATCTCATTGGTTAAAGAGCATCTTGTCTTTGACAATGCGACCACTAATTGAGAATGTTGACTCAGATGCAATTGCCGAAACTAGTATAGATAAAATGTCACATGCCATTTGGGCTACAATGGGAAATTGATCTACATTTTGGCTCCACCATTGAAGTAGATCCATCTCACATTTCTCCTTCTTCGTTGTGTAGGACATGTCCATTTGTAGGTACCGATGCAACTTAATTGGTCCATGTCTGTATGAGCTGGAGCTACTACTTCTATCATGTTCCATATATGTCCACATGCTCGATCCTATTGTAATCTCTCACTAGGAAAGTATTTACTGAGTATTCTATAGAGAGAATCCAGAGAATTGCTAGCTTAAAAGGGGTGTTTGTTTAAAATTTTTATCCTTAATCTAGTTATAAAATACTATTACACAATGACTATTTCTCATATATATAAAAATAATAAGAATCATTTTCTAATGAATCGAAAAAGCGTGAAGATGTTTTCGTAAATATTATTACTACCAAAAATACATACATAAATCCACATTAATTCCTTCACTGAGATAGTGTGTGTAATCCTCTCGCTAGCTTGACGTCTCCCGACCGCCACAATCTAATACCTACAAAAATAAAGAAAGCAACAGGGTGAGCTATAAATGCTCAGTAAGTAAATCAAATCTGACTATGCTCTTACTCTGCTGTCCCCGTTTTCGCTATATTGCTTCTAAATTTCTGCTTGCTTTCTCTCTTTATTCTTAGGCGTACTACTTAGCAGTCTTCTATTTTTTCTCAAATCTTTCTAAATCTTTCTAGTGCTGTGTCATTCTTTATCATTTTATTTCTCTTCTCTACTAGATTACATCTTTCTATTTCCTTCTCTACTCAATGAATCGCTAAGTTTCCTTGCTATTTGTCATGTTTCTAATTTCTATTCTTTTCTAGCATGTATCTAATTTCTGTTCTTTTCTCGTATATCTGTAATTTCTTTTCTATTCTCGTAGGCTTCTATTTTCTTTTCTTCTCCATTCTCATGGGCTTCTATTTTCTTCTCTTGGCTAGTCAGACACGCAATGATAAAATAAACTCTTTAACCTATGCATTTATCTGCATAAAATGCAATGCAAATGTCTGATGCATATGCAAATGATCATGTTTGTATTATTTCTGAAAAAAATTTCTAATTCTTTCTGAAATTCTTTTCTTTTCTTTCTGAAATTTTTTCTATTTTCTATTTCTTATTCTTTTTTTCTTTCTTTTTCTGTTTCTGTATTCTATTCTGGTTTGCCAATCGGACTAGGCTAAGGCATGGATTTGGAACCTTGGCCGTGTGAGCATATTATGAAATTCTTTCTAGGTATAGTCCTCCTCCACATGCACTTCTAGTGGACTACATTCTGTTTTCTATTCTGAGGCCGCTCGCTGGTGGCGACGTGCATGTGGAAAACTTCTGCATCTCTGTCGCCACAAGTTAACGCAGCAAATGCTCACAGGTTCCCCATCGCAATAGCCCTCTGAAAACATGCTTTATAAATTCAAAAAATAACTAGCTAGGCATTTTCCAATAATTTTAAAATTTCTGAAATATATGTTATGCTATGTCATGTATTTATATGCTGTCTATGCATGATCCCAAAATACGTGTCTAACTCTGACATGTATTCTATTAATTCTAAGGCTTTTATTTCTATACTTTTCTGGAAAGCCCAAAGTTCTATTCTAGTAACACGCTTAACTTAAACATTTTCTATTTTATTCTTTATTTATGAATTCTATGCATCATGTGTACGTACGCGATTCTATAATTTCCACATAATTCTATAATTCTTCAATTCTATCATGCTATGTAAAATGTACACGTACACAATTACATTATCTCTCACAAATTCTACTCTTCTATAATTCTATTAGTGAGATATCAAAATGGCACAATTCAACTAGGGAATGAATTATCTATAATTTCTACATAATTATGTAATTATTCAATTCTATCATGCTATGTAAAATGTACATGTACACAATTACATTATCTCTCACAAATTCTACTCTTCTATAATTCTATTAGTGAGATATTAAAACGGCACAATTCAACTAGAGAATGAATTATACATTTTGGGCAATCTAATTTCTTCTATAAAAATCTATGCCACAACTTAGGTATTAAGTCTAATAACTTGCCCAATTATGCTACTAGATTTTCTCATATATATATATATATATATATATATATATATATATATATATATATATATATATATATATATATATATATGTATGTATCACATAACCATGTTATTAAAATACTCTCTAATATTTTCTAATGTTACAAACATGCCTTGTACAACTTTCTAAATACAAATTTTAATGCCATAAATTTGCATTTTCTTAACAAGACCATCAACTTTAATTGTTATACATGCACTTCTTTCTTCTTTTCTTTTGGCTACATTCTATAAATTAATCTATATTGCCATATTAATCATTGTAAATACAATCTAACATATGGCACAACATATATAATTTGGCTAAATTCTAATTTCTTTCTAACATTCTTAACTAAACTTTTGGCCAATACAAAATATTCTCAAAATCTTCTAGCACAATTCTATAGCTTGTAATATATAATAAGGCCTGAAAATTATACTCATACCAATCAATTTCTAAAATGGTCATGTATTTAATACATAAACCAAACTTCTATTTCTTTGATGTTTCTTTTGATATCTATACTTGGGAAAGCTTTTCTATTCTTTATACAATAAAATCACTTATTACATATTGTTTATAACTAAATTGAAAACAAGAAACAACAATATACTCATTTGGCCAAGCCAATCTTTGGATGATCTTTCTAATTTCAAGCATTGGTGTGTTGTCGTAGGCACCTAGAATTAAAACCCTAAAAATACACGTAGTAGTGTGAGTAGGGATCGTTCCCACGGAGAGTGTCTAGCCGAGTTTTATGTTACGTGAACCAGGATGGGGGGGATTTGAGTAAAACAGAAACAATTTTAGGAAAATCAACTAAGAGGCAATTCCCAGTTAATTATCAATCAAAACAAACCTTGGTCTAAGTCAACATCCACCATCGGAATTTTACAACTAATCATCGATGCAAGTATATATCAATTCATATTTTGAGTATTCACCGTTGGAACTAGTTTCCTATCTCTCCTTACTTGTAGTTAATTAGGAAACAAGCGATCCAATTAATCTTACTACTAAACAACCCTAGACAAGCGCTAAAGTTTTAATCTAGTGCCAACCTTAAGAACTAGAGAGATCGGTGAAGCTTAACAACACAAACACAAGTGGTTGTATTTAATTTAGTTGAATGTCCTTCTTAAGATTTAATAACTCCTGATGCATCAAACTCTTAAACCTTAATTACTTCACAAGTTAAAGGGATCAAACAATTACAGATTTGATATCTAACTTAGCAGTAGATTGCAACAAATAGTAAACTAGTAGGCCTCCTAGTAATTAAATAAAACAATCATGAAAATAAGCATAGAAGAACATCCAATACTCAAAGCATAAATTGAACATTAAAAACAGATAGATCTCACAGTTTTATTAATTCCGAGGTCTCCGTTTCCTTCGACCAAGTTATGAAAATTAGCCGCTCATGGCCATCACGAAAATCAAAAGAGAAAATTGCAGAAGAGAGGAAGAGAGGCATGTCTAATCTCCCCCAATCTGATCTCTCTTTTAAAAATATCCAATTCAAGTATTTGAATTCTACTAAATCTCCTAAAAATATTCAAATATCCTAAAATAACATTTATCCTAATATGATTCTGATTAATTGAAAATAAAATAAAGTCCTAAAATAAAACAGGAAAGTGGTGTGTCCAGCTTTACCTTGCGTGCAGCAGGTCTTCAAATCCTCCAATAATAAACTGCCTATTTGAATTGCACGACAAGGCGGAATGTTCCAGATCGTCAGCAATGCAGGTACGTCAACTTCAAGCCCGATTAAAACCTTGATTAAGCGAGTATATCTCCAAACTCAAAACATGAAAGTTATAGATATCTTTCTTAGGGTTCCACAGCATTTCGAATCATCTCAATCGGAGCTCGGATGAGAGAGTTATGCCCAGATTATGAAGCAATGTTGAAACTGTCCGAATTCACCTAATTAGTTCCGTTTTGCATTTAACGCCTCCATTTGCATCCTAAATCAAAATGGAATAATAATGAGTACATTTAGGCAACAAATAAGTATAAAATACTAGACATTAAGGGGGGTAAATATGACATTTTGCATTCTCATCAAGCATACAAGCTTGACAATTTATTTTGGCATATTGTAATATTATAATATAATCACTCATCTTTTACTACCATCAATACTACACTATTGCAAAAATTTAATATGCAATTTTTGCCATCACTTTTCTAAAGTCATAAGTTTCAAAACTCATAATTCAATGACTAAATACAATATGCCATTCAAACTAATGCTAAAAGTTCAAGCAACTTGAATCATGCACTAAAGACCATTCATTTCATTGAACTAACATAACCAAGTGTTATTCTAAATTTTGGCATAACAAAATGCACCCTTAAAGTCTTAAACTTATACTTGGTCAAGCCTAATACCACCTTTTAACATCAATTCTTTCCTTTCTCAAACAATATTTAACAAATTTATGCATGCATTTCTTTTTGAATTTTCATCAAACAATTTATATGCACATACAAGTACTAGGTTGGTCACACTTCCACATCTCTCCCAATACCTCAAAATTGGAACAAAACTCACCAAAAACTCAACTGTTAAGCTGGCCAAAATCATCATTCCAACATTCCATCAATACTTCTTCCATATTTCATCTATAATTCGCTAAATTATCACATACAAATGAACTACTCTTCATGGCTGAACTTTTACACATCATTCAAGCATTTAAATGGCCAACAATTCTCACCACACATCATATACAACCATACAATAATCAACAATTACAATTATGGCTCAAAACAAGGCTTAAGTTTGATTCACTTACCTTTTTCTTGTGAGAATCATTTTCTTTGCTTCCTTTGCTTACTTTCTCCATTGATTCATGCTAAAACACATAAATTCATGAGAACTCATACTTATGAAACACAAATCACAAACTTTTGCTAAAATTCTTACCTTAGAAAGCCATAAAATGAACATATATTCACTTAGGCATGAATTCTCATGTAATTCTCTTGGAAGACTTTGAAGAAATGGAGGAGAAATGGGGAATAAGGTGGCTGGCGTTTTTGGTGTGCAAATGGTTAGGGTTTTGTCAATTGAAGTCTTATAATTAAATAAATATATATATATGTATTCCCATTTTGCCCTTGCACTTTTATGATAATTTCAATTATGCCATATGTGCATTTACCGATATACCCTCACTTTCAATGGATTTAATACATGTTCTTGGTCCTTTTCCTTTCCCATCATAAACTCTAATTATGAGTGAAAAGACCATTTGACCCGTATTCTTTAATTTCTTCCTATTACTTTACAAACACGTATTTATCCCGGCATCACTTCACGTGTATTTTCCTTAACCTTTCTACCACTCTATTCTCATGGCTAGGACACTTAATGCATTATATTTATCATACTCACTTTTCACTTTAACACGTGATTCTATGTGAAATGACCATTTTGTCCCTATTGAAACTTTTATGGAATTCCTCTATAAAACTAGTTAAATATATTCACTATGACTATAAAATAATCCCTACCATATTTCTGAATGTGGGAATTACACCTATTCCTTGTTGATAAATGTCTTCATCAAGCTCTTGGTTCTCTTTGTTGGCGCTAGCCTTTCCTCTGTACCTAGTCTCATACAAAGAAAAAAGGCTTTCCAATATTCTATTAATCTCTATCAAATAAGAACTATAGTCATAATTTAAATGTTAGCCTATCTCAATAACCATACATTTAAATACGTGTAATTTAAACCTAGGATCTACAATAAAACCTAATCCATATAAGAATGGAATATCTAACCAATAATTCTGGGATTTTTTTTTTATATATTTTTAAAACAATTTCACTTAAATCTTCATCATATCTATGTTTAGCAAAAGTTTTAGAAATTTGAAGTAAAATATCAATGCTACATTAGTAGTTGGACAATAAATATCACTTAGTATATTAGTGGAATAATAAAATTAGTAGTTAGACAATAAATATCACTTAATGTATTAGTGGAATAATAAAAAACTGTAAGAAATGAAAGAAAAACATTGCAAACCGTCCAATCTGAATCATTGACGACTTCGTCCAGATAGTTCTTCCGATTGACGAAATCTATAATTTGTCTTGCAGATGGCATAACTCTTTGCAACATCAAGTACGTGGAGTTCCAATGGATAGGCATGTCCGTACATAACTTCTTTGGCAGAATCAGCACCTCCTTTTAGCAACAATATTTTACGTACTCAATCCATCTTATATTGCTACCGGCGATGAATCTGATAGCCGCATGCACCCTTTCAATCCTCGAATGTATAGCTTCTAAACCTACTTTACTAATCAAAATGATGATGTGGCAAGCACATCTCTGGTTAAAAAAATTGCCATCACCATGCAGATCCAATCTCTTTTCAAATAAATAAATTGTCGCGGTGTTGCAGTTGCATTATCAAGTGTTAGTGCCACAACTCTCTCAATTAATAAATAATCTTAGAAAACTTCAATAATTGTAAAATAAATTGTCTCAGCACTATGTTTTTCATATAATGGTTTAAAACCTATCAATTTTTGTTGTAAAAGCCAACTATGATCTAGGTAATGTATTGTGACACTCAAAAAATTTGTTTTTTTTTTTTTTTTTTTTTTTCTAGCAACCCATATGTCTAAAGTAAGTGCAATAGATATATTCCTAAAATTTTTAAATTATATCTTAAGTTGGTCTCTTATTTTATTATAAAGTTTTATTATGTCCCTTTTACTTGTACCTCTACTAACAAGGCTATATGCTGAACAAAAAGCATATTTAATCAATTCAACAAAAAAAAACAAAAAAAAAAAAAAAAAAAAGGATTTTCAAATAATGAAAGAGGAAAGTGTGTAGCAACTATGTATCTTACCATTGACTCTCGTGCTTTGAGTGCATTGTATTGCTAGGCTGAGAGAGTTGAGGATTGTAGATCAAAATTAAGTTGAGTTTGAGTTTACATACCTAGTGCAGTTGAAGTTGAACCGGTCCCTTCGAACTGAGCCATGAATTAGGGATGCTTATTCTCCAGGTGCCTCTGCATCGTCGAAGTCTCGTGCTCAACGCTGATAAAGGTTGTACAAAAATTACATGCCCCGCACAATTCTTCCCCCTCCTCATTTTGTTTTGCCCGTTTTGATTGGTGAAGCATTGTCATATCGCAGACACGACCCTCTTTAACGGTCTTGCCAAGCCTGTGGTGTTGCAGCTTGCTTGTGTTTGGCTACATGTAGTCCTGGTCATTTCTGGTTGTGGAATTGCTGCCTCTGGAAATGTTGAAAATGGATCAAACCTTTCCATTTCTTCGATGGATGGAACGTAAAACTCATCTAGGGATAATCCTCCGAATGCATAATTTCGAGAATCCATTATGGATTTATGATAAAATAAAAAATAATTAAAATTAAAGAAATTAAATAATATGAATAATAGATGAAATTGAAAAATGGAAGAAATTGAATAATATAAATAATAATAACAATATGAATAAATGTAAATATAAATTGAATTGAAGAGAATTTAAGAATTGGAGCAAAAAGACTGAGAGAATGAAAGATTGAGAATTGTTCACCCCCCCCCCAAAAAAAAAGACCATTGGCTCAACGATCGAATCAAATTTTTTTATTTTATTTTTTTTATAAATATTATTTTAGCCCCAATTATTATTGTCCATTTCATAAAAACAAGGGGTTTTGGATATTTTCTAGGGGTGTTTTTGAAATTAGGGGAAAGGTTTGGGACCCGTTCCAAGCCTGGGCCTTGGAGGGGGGACCAACCCAAGGACTGGTCCCTCCTCCTTTGGGCCAACCGGGGTCTGGGCCCAAGCCTTATAGGATCGGTCCTGGGTCTTGTTTTTTGGGCCCAGGCCCAAATTCCCACCTCTAGTCTTAAGTGACTAGGCCAAAGAGAACAGACATACTAACTTGTTTACCTAAGTCTCATGGGCTTATATACCTCCCAAATCAAATGAATGCTTCCAAGCCCTACCAATATGGCAATATGATTTTTCTTCCTGTTTTTCAATACTTCAATTTTCTTTATGTATTTGTAAAGATAAGTAATAAAGGTGCTTGTAATCTTTATCCATCATTTATCTTAATTATCTATACCATAATACAGTGAAAAATGATGATAATTTATGGTTAATATCTAAAAGATAATTAATCTGTCATCATTATCTCATAAGCTCGGATAAATATTATCTCTATCCAGACCAAATTCGAAGATTAATAGTTCGAATATGTATGAAACTAGTTTTCTATTTCATGTCTAACCCTAATATGCCATGATGTCATTTTGAATGCATACACACTTATTGATGAATGCTACGTACTTTACCTTTAGGGTGTGTTTGGTTGGAGGTAATGTTGGATTACTAAGGTAATTTCATCTTATATTACATGATTACCACGTTTGGTTATCAAGTAATATAAGATTCCGATAATCTTCAAAATCAATAGTAATTACTATTGGTAATATAGGAGACAATCTGATTACCTTCATTTTCTTAGGTATTTTAAGATTACTTGGTAATCTTATTTTTGTTACAATTTTACCTTTCATTAATAAAATTTTTGGACAATAATACCCTTATTTTGAAATTAATTTACATGAATTTGCCATTACAATTTTACTCTTATTTAATGAAGTTTTTGGACAACAATGCCCTTATATTGAAAACAAATTGTTGGCTACCCAAGACCATCATCGCCTACCAACCACCACCATCGGAGTTGGCCAACCACTGTTGGAAGTCATCGGGAGTAATCAATATGGCTATTTTCGGCCATATTGATGGTTGGAAAAGGCCAAATGGCCATAGATATGGCCATTTTCGGCTAGATCTATGACCATCTAGTTGTTTTCGGTCATTAATATGGTTGGAAATGGCCACATCGATGACTCGTAACAACTCTTGGCAATTTCCAATGACTTTCGACAACAGCAAGCTGGGAATGACGATGGTGGCTAGCGACCAACAATGGCTTGGGGTGGGTGGGGATGATTTAGTAATTTATATTATATTAATATTAAAAAATGAGAGCAATTTAGTAATTTATATAACATACCCACCAATTTATTCCTCCTGACCAAACATATTCATGTAACATACCCATTAATTTATTCCAACCAACCAAACACATTTCCGTAAAGATTCCTAGTAATCTTCAAAGTAATCTATCTTTCCATTAATATAACATTCCCAGTAATCCAACATTCCTTAAACCAAACACACCTACAGAGATAACCATTTGAAGTCTCTATTCAACTTGCGTCCATAAATATTCTTTATATATATCAATCCAAGGCACCTAAAGCTACCCATTAAATCAAATGATGTTTTGTTATTGAAATATGCCAACTACACTACTTATTTTGTTACAATTTCGATAATATAAAGGGGGCTTTTGGATCATATAATGTTTTACTATAGCGGTATATTATATTAACAGAAAGAAAGATCACATTGAAGATTACTGGGAATGTTTAGAAAATGTGTTTGGTTGGTTCGAATAAATTGGTGAATAATATGTTTGGTTTGGAGGATAAATGGGTGGGTATGTTATATAGATTACTAAATTGCCCTCATTTTTAAATATTAATATAATAGTAATTTTTATTATTATTTCTTTTAACCCCCTACATTTGAAATTTTGCTAAAACACCCTAGCCATATAAAATTTTAATTTATAGCAAAATCACCCCCACCCACCCCAAGCCACTACCGACAGCTAGCCACCATCGTCGGCCATCGTTGGCAGTCAACGGAATGGCACACGACTGGCCATATATGGCCGGTCGTGCATCAACAAAGCCGAAAATTGCCATGGATGACAAATCAATGGCTGGAAAATGGCAGATCTATGGCCGTGAAAAGGCCAGATCTTTGACTCTGCCATTTCACGGCCGAAGATCTAGCCTTTTCATGACCAGATCTGCAGCCATTTGACGGCCACATCTTTAGCTATATAGAAACGCCAGATTTGGCCATTTTCGACCATGGAATCCAGATCCATGGCAGGAAAAGGCCTTACCGGCGCACGACCGACCAGATCCTATTGGTCGTGCACCATTACGATGGTTGACGCCAACGGTCGGCGGTGGTGTTGGATGGCTGGGGGTATTTTGTTAACTTTTAAGCTTTTTTGTGGTTCGGGTGTTTTAGCTAATTTTTCAAATATAGGGGGGCTGGTTAATTGTTATTTGGTAGACATTTGAGGGCAACTATGTTTGAAATTGTTTTTAATTAAGGGCAAAATGGGAAGAAAAATCATATTACCCCGGTAATGTTTTAATAACACCCCCTAACAAGGTAATAAGATTCTCCCCCACATTACCAATAGTAAACACTATTTGTAATAAAAGATTATCTTAATATTTTATTACTTGCAAACCAAATACAGGAATCTTGCAAAATAAACGAATATTACCCCGGTTATGTTATTTACCCTCGATCTAAACAACCACAAAGAGATATATTGTTTGCTTTTCTGATTTTATTGTGTTGCTAGTTGGATGTAATAAAAGTTAAGAATTTTAAACTTAAAGGTGCATTTGGCTCAGGGAATGTTGGATTACTAGGAATGTTATATTAATGGAAAGTTAGATTATTTTGAAGATTACTGAGAATCTTTAGGGAAATGTATTTGGTTAGTTGGAATAAATTGGTGGGTATATTATATTAATATGTTTGGTTAGGAGGAATAAATTGGTGGGTATATTATTTAAATTACTAAATTGCCCTCATTTTTAAATATTAATATAATATTATTTTTATTATTAATTTTTGAATAATTTTTTTAACCCCCAATATTTCAGATTCAGCTAAAACACTCCAGATGATATAAAACTTTAATTTGTAACAAAATCACCCCCACCCCACCCCACCCCTAAGCCATCAGCTGCCGCCACCACCACCATCGATCTACCACTCGCGCCTAAAGTCACAAAAAATTATTGGAAATCACTAGGAGTCGTCGGGAGTTGCCGATATGTCCGTAGATCTGGCTGGAAATGGCCAAATCTATTTGGAAATGACCAGAATAGATCTGGCAACGCCCGGCAACTGTTGATGACTCCTGAAGATTTTTGACGGGTTTCGGTGGTGGTTGGCCAGCTGCCGGTGGTGGTGGCTAGGTGGCGATGGTGGTTTGTAATTTGTTTTAAATATAAGGGCATTTTGTCCAAAAACTTTATTAAACAAGGGTAAAATTTTAATGGTAGATTAATGTAAATTGATTTTAAAACAAGAGCATTATTGTCCAAAAATTTTATTAATAGGGGTAAAATTGTAACAAAAATAACATTACCAAATAATCTTACAATACCTAGCTAAGAAAATGGAGGTAATTAGATTGCCTCCAATATTACCAATAATAACTACTATTGGTATTGGAAGATTACCAGAATCTTATATTACTTGACAATCAAACATGGTAATCAAGTAATATAAGATGACATTATCTCAGTAATCCTATATAACCCCCAACCAAACACACCCTAAATGATATGTTAAGATTGATAACAACAGTTGTTTTCCTAAGGATACAAGATGAGAGTAAAGTTGAAGTAAAAAATATCACAAGCTAGTTAAATAAGATGGTCCAAAGAGGGCATTTGGATCACATAATGTTTTATTATAGGAGGATGTTATATTAACTGAAAGATAAATCACCTTGAAGATTATTGGAAATGTTTAGAAAATGTGTTTGGTTGGTTTGAATAAATTGGTGAATAATATGTTTGGTTGGGAGGATAAATGCCAAGGCATGTGTATGGGCCAAAAATCGTATTGGACTTGACGAGGTCCAATAGCATCATAAATATAAAACGACCCAGGGTCTTGGCCCAATCCAATTGAGCTTGTTAGAGTAGGCGCCCTAGAGCCAATCAATTATTATAGAATTGACTCTTTGTAATAATGTTCATTGATTCAATAAAAGGCATTTTATTCTATATCGCGTAAATCATCATTGTATGTATTGATATATGTATTTAGAATGGTAGAACTGTGACGAGGGTATCAAGTGTTTCAAATCTTGATAGAGAGAACCCTATGAGCACATATGGTGGCCATTCTAGAAATGTCTGTAGCCCTAGTATTATTCTGAAGTAAGGGCACAAATAATACGGTAGGGCTATTATAGTGTTGAATGACCCTGTCGAAAGGCAGTGAGTGATCTCACTTGTCAAGGTTGTTTGGTGACAACCTAGTGCAACACATGGGTGCTTGCTGTAGGCAAGTTCACTAGACTAACCCACCAAAGTATTCCATATGGATGGTAACCCTAGTGTCTATGGAACAAATCCTCTAACGAATGGTGGTGCATGTGATCCTTAGACTTGAGATCACCAGAGCGCCCTGTGCACCGATTGGTGTAGTTTGACACTAGCCCAATGCAGTTCTATTCAGAGCTGTCAATACGGTAGTGATTGGCTGCATCAAGGAGTGTATCAAGACTATGGTGGATCGACAGAGGATTCATCACTCCCAGGTACGGGGGAAGTTATCTCATGGCGCAATTCAATAAATGACAATGACACTAAAACTGTGGCTACAATGGGATTGAGTTGTTGCTCTATTCAATTTATAATTCAGGCCATTAGTCCAATAACTTAATACATAATATCAAGAGTAACTGAGGTAGACACTATTTCTATGCCTCGGTCTTGTTGAGACAACGGATGATGAAATGATTGGATTGTATGGTAACCATATCATTGACTGGTAGTTGCTTCGCTAAATCTGAATCTATTAGGTGGCCATGATGCCTTGCTAGGGGCCAATCTTGGTTTGTGTGTAGTAAGACGATTAATTGATGTTATGTAATGCCCCACCTGAGGTATGTAGTTATTGTTTCCTCTTTCGCTCTTATTTGCGTTGGTTTTTGGTAATATTGTTTGAGTGAGTGTTGTGTTGAATGCTTGCCCTGAAATTGGTTGAAAATAGAAGAAGTTTAGTGTACCAAGCTTCGCCGGGGCGAAGATGTGTTGAAACCACGGGAAACTCTGCGGGAGCGGTTTCGCCACGGCGAGTTTCTTCGCCGCGGCAACAGGCCGTTTAAAATATTTGTTGAAGTTTTAGATATTTTCTTCCCTAAGGGCAATTTGACCATTCTACCCCTAATTAGTAGGAAAAGAGGGGAGTTAATTTTAAGGATTTTTCATGGAGAATATGTTGAAATGGGGGTGAGTTTGTAATGAATCAAAGGATATAGATGGAATTCCCAAAGAAGAGTAAGGGCAAAATGGGAATGCTTTGGTATAAAGTTCACTAAAAGGAATTAAGAGTAAGCAAACCCCTCATTCTTCTTCTCAAAAACGCAACTCTCCATCCTTGCTCCTCTCAACTTTTCTTTCTTTTGATCAAAGAGTTCCAAGGGGTTTTTGAAGTGATTTGGGGTAGAAAATCAACCTAAGGCTTCCTAAGGTAAGGATTCTTACTTAAGTTGTGTGATTTGTGAAGTTTTAGTTTATATTGAAGTTTGAGGGTTTTTGTTCTTTTGGTTAAGAGTAGAGAAAAAGTCAAGCAAACCAAGTGAAAGGAAGAGTTGGTGAAGTCTCTCCATAACAAGGTAAGTAAATCCCAACCCAAGTTGAGATTTAAGAATTTTCTTGATTAGGGTTTGATAGAAATGATGTATGTATGTGATATACATGTGATATGCCATGTATGGAGGTTTAAATAGAGATTTATATGCCTTGTGAATGTTTATACCTTGCAAATATGAGAAATGAGTTGTTGGGTTGGAAAGGTAGTTTGAGGTGTAATGGAAGGGGTGTTATGGATCCCCTTTTTGGAAGTGCTTTCTTTGACAGGTTTTATGGCTATGTGAAGGGGTTTCTCCCCATTTTGGATGGTTAGAGAAAGATTTAAAATCATTGCTATAGTAGAGTTTTATGATGCACTTGAATTGTTTGATGAAATGCCTAGTAGAGGTTTGAGTTTGAGTAGTGAACCTTAATTCTTGCAACATTGCATGTTGGCATTTCATAAGAGCATTAGTGGAGATGAACCATCCATATGCATTATTATATGCATTGAAAAGTGACCTAAGAAAGAGTAGGAAACTTTGTGTATACAATTACTTTATGAGTAGAGAGCTTGGTGAATACAACTACTCTAAGGGTAGAGAGACTAAAAATGCTAGAATAGAGTGGATTAGAAGAGTAGAAGTGATGGGTTGATGCTTTGTGATCATCACCCGCGATCATTATGAGAATCGGGTTGATGCTTTGTGATCACCACCCGAATAGCCCTTAGAGACGGGTCGATGCTTTGTGATCGTCACCTGATAAGTAGTAGAAACGGGTGGATGCTTTGTGATCCCCACCCGGTTAGTTAATAGATAAGTAGGTTGATGCTTTGTGATCATCATCCGACATTTAGTAGAAGTGGGTTGATGCTTTGTGACCATCATCCGATAGTGACTAGAGACGGGTTAATGCTTGGTGATCGTTACCCAAAAGTCATGAGGAACGGGTAGGTGCTAGGTGATCTCCACCCGATAGTTAGGAAAACCGAGTTGGTGCTTTGTGATCCCCACTTGGTAGTCACTAAGAACGGGTTGATACTGTGAATTCCACCCGATAGTCATGGAGAGTGAGATGGTGCTGTGAACGCCATCCGCCGTACCTCGTAAGATGAGGCCATGATGTTATTAGAAACAGAAATAGAATCAGAAATAGTATAAGGAAAGAATTAAGAGTTATTCATACGGGGACAGACAGATAGAAGGTTTTACTTACTGAGCATTATTTTGTGCTTACCTCGTTATTTTCCTTTGTGGATGCAGCATCTAGGTGTTGATGCAGTCGGAGGGGCGTCGGCAAGCGAGGAGCAATAGCTACACTGTTTCCCCTGTTTTGTCTTTTAAAACGAATTTTTTGTAAACAGTACTCTTTGTGTATAAAAGACATATGACTTATAATGAAAAGAAAACTTTGGGCCCAATTTTCTATTGTTATTATGCATGCATTATACTAGTTTTCAGCAGTTGTTACATGTTAATCGCGATACTATACACTACTGGTATGATGAGGAGCCTACGGGTCACACACATAGAAGATAATTTAAGAGCTAGTTTATGAGAAAGGGTGTTTTCGTTATTTTAGGTGAAAGGGTATTTTGGTAATTTCACAGTGTAACTAAATTTGCTAAGGTCGTAGCCTTTATTTAATTTGTTAATAAAATTAAACAAGTGAAATTATATTTAAATATGTGTTCGCATATATTTAAATGAATTATTGTTATTGTTAAATGTTAATATATGATAAATATATATTAATTGAATTGAATTGATATAATAATAATAATAATTAAAATATCTAAATGGGGCTGTTTGGACAAAGGGGTTGTTTGGGTTGGTGCCCAAGCCTATTCCATGATGGAATGGGGCAAAGTGTGCACTATATAAGTGCAACACTTTGTGAAATTAATAAAGTAATTCATTTCAATCATTTTGATAAAAACCCCAGCCCCCTTTTCTCTCTTCCACGCCACTTCACATATGCTTGAATCAAAATTTTATTTTTGATTTTGCTCTTGGTTCTTAAGGCTAAAGAAGGATCTAGCAAATCCCTCTTTAGTTCATTGGGGAGTTATCTTCGTGTGGACTAATGGTGGTTTGATCTACCCTTGGATCGGTAGCGAAACCCATTCAGAGATAAGTTGGAGGAGCCTCCAAACGTGCGTATGGTTTCTTAACTTTAAAACTGATTTCCTACAGATTTGTATTTAATGTATAAATTGTTAAATTTGTGCCCTGATCTTGGTTCTAAGGATCGATCCATGTTGTTTATGATTTTTATTTCCGCTGCCATGACTTGATCGTTTTCTAACAAAGCCCACACTTAGAATACTTTGTGATCTACTTGCTCTATGAGTTAGGCCAACCTACGAGTTAAGTTGAACTGGGTTTGGCCCATTCGCCACAGCAGTCCATAATAAGGATCAGAATCCTAGTCAAATTCCTCTTTTGACAAGATCCTAGATATCACCCAAAGAGGAAAGCCCGAACTGGCAAATGGTAGAAAATCTAATCTCTTTCCAAAAAGAGAACTCACCTACTAAGTAGGACTCAGAGTCCTATTAGGATTCGGACCCCTTGGGTTTACTATATAAATAGGGGCTGACCCTCTTATTAGGCATTCAAAAATCACCCCTAAGTTCCAGTATTCGTATTCTCAAGTTCCTCACAAACTCTGACTTCCCTATATTACTAAAGCTCCCTCATAACTGTAAGGGCACCCTCCACAGGTCCATCAAGATTGTCAGTGGCTTGCTCCACAAGATTTTGTCTTCTTAAATTCAATTGTAAATTTTATCGTTTACAATTTGGCGCCCACCGTGGGGCCTTGTCAATCATTCGATCCAAAGCGACCTGCCATTTAGCTCTCTCCCATCCGTTCAACCGTCATGACCAATCATACTGAAGGTTAAGCACCGGACATCGCGACTCAGATCGAAGCTCTCACCAAGCATTGGAAGCCCAGAACGCCACCATCTGCGCCCAAATTCAAGCTCTCTAGGATAAGGTAAGCCAATTTTACTCTTTGGATTTGAAAGAATCAACATGCATGAAGAGTGGTGGAGATGGAGAATGAAAGCATGAAAGCATGGATTCTAAAAACCGGTTTTCAAACAAAGCTTGGAAAAGAGATTATACCTACTCCTTTGCTTTGGATTGATGAAGATTAGCCTCAAAGTAATGAGACCTCCACACTTTAACACCACCGTGAGAGGTTTAGAGAGTGGTCGTGGCTTTTAGAGAGAGTTTTGGTTTTGCTTTGAGTGAACAATGTGTGTTATGAACAAAAATGCAACCTTTTGCATTTATATATACTTGGGCAATTTTGCAATTATTTATTTTTCACTTCCAAGCCCAATAAAATCTTATTTTATAAAGGGACCCCACGAATTTAATATGCTATCCTTTGAATAATCAATATTATTCAAGGGCCCATGTAAACTAAACTAGTTTACATTAACAACCCAAAAATTTACCCCTTTTTACCCTTTAACTATTAAAAGGTTATTTTTGTTCATCTCATTAATCTTAACACTTTAAGATATAATAATTAAATATAATTAATTATTGCTTGACCATTTTAACCCTTAAAATGTCACAAATGATTTCTATGTAACTATTACTATAGAAATCCCGTTATTACCCTCGGAAGGTGCTAGCCCTCTTCGGATAATCATTTCTCTCTCTCATCCTTCTCTAACTTCCCAAGGCTATTGGTGTGACCATGCAGGTCCACCGTGGATTAGCCGTGAGCCGGTTCTGGATGAACCTGAAAACCTGTCCGTCTGAGAGGCCCAACGACTATGGTAAACATCTAGCAATGTGCCATAGTCCTTAAACCACGATGAAGAAATACTTCATCAAACCCATTTTAGATCATACGTACCATGCAGGTAAAGTCCCTCCATTGAGATATCCTAATCGAGTATGGATTCATGGAACGTCAAAATCCTAAACTCAATCTTCTACCGAATTGTCGATCAATATGTCCGGAACTTGTCATCACAAACTTACTTTGTATGATTAATAATAGACTTCGGCCAGAGATTCAGTTTTTGACATTTATTGATGTTCGTCTAGGAACTCGAATCCGGATGGAGTCAGCGATACTCTCAATCCTATATTTCCGAGTCAATGGATCCCCTCTTGACTATCGTTCGTTTCCGCATATGAACAACACATGACCAAATAGGCTTTATTGTACGAAACATGATTAGTCTCGTACTTATACACCGTATGAACCATACGCATCCATATCAGATCCGACTACAATGTCTTAGGTCAAAGGACTACATCGTGCACTGATATAACCAAACGATAAATCATTGACTACATGCTTTTCCAAGTGATTTGTCGTTATTCTCACACATTCAAAAACAATACCAACCGTTAATCCATACCAATGCCCCAGTGACATGACTATCATCGTCATCCATACTTATATCAACTCATGATATCTTTCGGAAGCATCCGGTATGCCTATTGTACAATATAGTTGCCCAAATTTATATTGCTTCCGTAGGGAAGCCTTTTCGATAATTCATTTACCTATTAAATGAATCATCTGGACAATTCATATACATACTTTATTTTAAATGCATGACTGAATAAAGGAAGCAATTTACATATATGAATTGAAGAACTCTTTCTTCTATTATTTATGATATATATAGATACAAGACAAAATGCTCTGAAACCGACAACACGAATGGTTTCTAGGGCATACACTAATATACACTAACAAACTCACACTTGCACTAAAGCCATTCGATGTTGTATCTCATACCCATCTTCTCAAGATGATGGTCCAATTGCTTCAGTGTCATCGCCTTAGTTAGTGGATCAGCTACATTTTCTGCTGAAGGAGTCTTCAGAATCAAAATCTCTCCAGCTCCAACGAATTCTCTCAAAATGTGATACTTACGCTGAATGTGTTTGGATTTTTGGTGTGCCCTTGGTTCCTTTGCCTGTGCAATAGCTCCAGTATTGTCACAGAACATGCTTATATGGTAAGCCATGTTCGGAAGCACACCAAGTTCAATTACGAACTTTCGCAACCAAACAGCCTCCTTCGCTGCTTCCAAAGCAGCAATGTATTCAGCTTCTATAGTAGAGTCAGTTATGGTTGTCTGTTTGGAACTTTTCCAACTAACAACACCTCCATTACATGTAAAAATGTACCCTGACATAGACTTTCTATCATTAATATCTGATTGGAAATCAAAATCTGAGGATCCTTGAATGTTTAACTCGAACATCCATAACTTAGAACTAGATCCTTAGTTCTTCTCAAGTACTTAAGGATCGATTTTACAACCGACCAATGTTTCTCCCCTAGGTTTGACTGATATCTACTCGTAAAACTTATAGCATAAGCTATATCAGCTCTTGTACATAGCATTGCATACATTAAGCTACCTATGGCAGACGCATAAGGCACATTACGCATCCGCTGCCGCTTTTCATCGGTCTTTGGACCCATCTCCTTAGAAAGATGAAGACCGTGAGTGAAGGGCAAAAGACCTCTCTTAGAGTTCTCCATGCTAAATCTTTTTAGCATTTTCTCTATGTACAATTTTTGGGATAATCCAATTACCCTTTTCGTTCTATCTCTATAGACACGAATGCCAAGGACATATGTCGCTTCTCCTAAGTCTTTCATCGAGAAGGTTTTGGACAACCAAACCTTAACCTCTGTCATAACGCCTATATCATTTCCCATCAAAAGTATGTCATCTACATATAATATGAGAAACGTGATGGCATGATCTTTAACCCATTTGTAAACACAGGGCTCATCCAGATTCTTGACAAAACCAAACGACTTGATTATGTCATCAAATAGAATGTTCCAGCTTCTTGAAGCTTGCTTCAATCCATAAATGGATCGATGCAATTTGCATACCTTATGTCTTTCAGCAGAGGATACAAAACCTATCGGTTGTTCCATATAGATGTTTTCCTCAAAAAACCCATTGAGGAAAGCTGTTTTGACATCTATCTGCCAAATTTTATAATCATGGTATGCTGCGATGGCTAGCATTATACGGATGGATTTAATCATAGCTACAGGCGAGAAGGTTTCCTCATAATCCAATCCTTGTTTCTGAGTATAACCTTTCGCCACCAGTCAAGCTTTGAAGGTCTCTACCTCCCCATCCTTGCCAACTTCTCTCTTGTAGACCCATTTACAACCTATAGGAACTATTCCCTCAAATGGATCCACAAGCGACCATACTTGATTGGCATGGATTGATTCTATCTCAGAATCCATCGCTTCCAGCCATTTTCCTGAATCTCTATCCAGTATTGCTTCTTCGTAGCTTCTAGGATCATTACCATGATCATCTACTCCTACTAAGTAAGATTCAAAATCTTGCTCATGTAGGAACCTATATCTCTCTGGAGGTTTCGACATTCTAGAAGACTTTCGTACTGGAACCATAGTATCTGATACTGAGGTTTGCTGAGTGGACGTTCCATCTTCAGCAATCTCGGTTCTTGGCTCTTCGAGCTCTTCCTTGAGTTCAATATTTATTCCAACGCCGCCTTCCTCCAAGAACTCGTTCTCGAGGAAGCACGCATTTCTACTGATCCAAACTCTTTGATCACTTGGGAAGTAAAAGCAATATCCTAAACTATCTTTAGGATATCCAATGAATCAACCCTTCTCGGATTTAACATCCAGCTTATTAGATTTAACCCAATTTAACATAAGCTAGGCGGCCCCAAATCTTCATATAATTCAGACTTGGACGTTTTCCATACCATATCTCATATGGTGTTTTCTGGACAATTTTAGACGGGACCCTATTAAGGATGTGCACAGTGGTCTGGAGAGCGTACCCCTACAGAGACATTGGTAAGTCTGTAAAACTCACCATCGATCGTACCATATCCAATAAGATACGATTTCTCCTTTCAGACACTCCATTAAGCTGGGGTGTATAAGGAGGAGTCAATTGTGAGATGATCCCATTTTCTTTTAAGAACTCTTGAAACTCTGTACTCTAGTATTCACCCCCACGATCTGATCGTAGTATTTTAATACTCTTTCCAGTTTGATTTTCTACTTCATTCGTGAATTCTCTGAATTTTTCAAAGGATTCAGATTTGTATTTCATTAAATACAAATACCCATATCGTGACATATCATCTGTAAAGGTAATGAAATATTCAAATCCTCCTCCAGCTAAAGTACTAAATGGTCCACACACATCTGTATGTATGAGTTCTAAAAGTTCTTTAGCTCGCTCTCCTTTACTCTTAAAGGGAGACTTGGTCATCTTTCCTTGGAGACATGATTCACAGGTTGGATAGGGTTCAGAACCCAATGAGTTTAGGATCCCAATTTCTCCAAGCTGTATTAATCTTCTCTCTCCTATATGACCCAATCTATGATGCCATAGAATTTTAGGATTTGATTCAGATCGAGTTCTTTTATTACAAATGGTATTGATTGAAGCATAGTCATTCAATTCTAAGGCATACAAACCATTTGTATTCACAGCTTTACCAACTAAAACATTTCCAAAATGTATTGAACATTCATTTCCATTAAACAGTACATAATAACCTGCCTTACACAAAGAAGAAATAGAAATGATGTTTCTTGTGTCCTTTTCAAAGTACAATACTTTAAACAAATTCAAAACATGTCCTGAAGGTAGTCTTAGTGAGCAAGTCCCCATGGCCTCGGCTGCAACTCGTGCCCCATTTGCCATCCTCAAAATGATCTCGCCCTTTGTCACCTTAGAACTATTCTGAAGTACCTGCAAAGACATACAAACATGAGATGTTGCTGCTGAATCTAATATCCAGGAATGACTATCTGAATTAACACTTAGTTCATATTCAATCATAAGACATTGGTTCGTACCTGCTTTTCCTTTGCCTTTCTTCGCTGTTCTAGTATTGAGGGACAGCCTTCCTCTTCCGTGTCCATCTTTTCCACGGTGGAAACATTTTCCTTTTGCATCGGCCTTCTCTGCCTTTGCCGGCTTCTTGAAGCTCTTATTCTTGGGTCCAACTTTTGGACCTCTCTTTGGTAGCACTTTGGGCTTTTTATTGGCCCTGCTAGTGGAGGCGGCAAAGACATCCTCATGTCCCTTCCCTTTCACATTCTGTCTGTGAAATTCTTTAAGCTCATTTAGCAATTCAGAGAGGTTTCTCTCAATCCTATTGAGATTGTAGTTAGTTATAAACGGTTTATAACTTGGAGGAAGGGATTGTAGAATCAAATTCACTTTGAGGCTGCGGCATGACCACCCCATATCCATCCGGCGATCTAATCCATTGATCATTTTAAGAGTATGATCAGTGGAGGTTCCCCTTCCCTCAACTTCATGCTAAAGAGGGATGCACACAATTCATACTCACCACTCTTGGATTTTTGCTATACAACTCTTGTAGAGCTATGAGGATATCATAAGCATTTGAAACCTCTTCATGCTTAGTTTGAAGTTCTCTATTCATGGAGGCTAACATGTAATTTTTTAGCCCTCCTACTATCCTCTCTCCACTTTTCAAGAGCATCAAGCTCAGCTTGTGGAGCATCCGGTCCAATATCAAGTGGAAGAGGTGCTTCCAGGACATAGACAATTCTTTCAAAATCTAGAACAATTCTAAGATTTCTTAGCCAATCTTTTAGGTTGGGTCCGGTTAACATGTTATTGTCCATTATCCTTAGGAGAACATTGTTGGCCATTTTTTTTCCGATTATTTATCACAAAGATGAAACTGCAAAGAAAAATAACTTTATTAGTGTCTTGTAATCTTTTAAACCTTTTAATGCATAATCAAATTAGCTCCCATTATTTTATTCGAGTCCTATACTCCCTTAAATAGGATCCAGAAATTTTCGTTGGATTAAATTTCTTAGTGGGGAATCAATTTCTTATCAAATTCAATTAACCTCACATAATAGAATTCTTGGTTAATTAAGTCTAATAAGTAGGAAACTCTTTTCCTTTTATATCACTATATAAGGTTTGATTCATATTCCTTGTCCTAGCTTCGGATACCTCACATAATAGAATTCTTGGTACCCTAGGCTAGTTAAATCCGAACCATTGTGCTTTCTCAGGATGGCATTTTCATCATGTCCTCACATAATAGAATTCTTGGTCAAGGTGAAAATATCCATCCAAGAACAAGATCAACTTAATTCTATGATATAAAGATTATATCCTTCACATAATAGAAATCTTGGGATATTAAAATTTATATCAAAGAATTTAGTTATCCCACAATGGGAGACTTGGATTTAATAATTTTAAATTGGGGAGATTTAGGTTTAACCTTTAGTTAATTCATTTTTAGCATGCCATGTTTAATTAACCATTCATACATATCACATATATGCATAAATTAAAGCATGTGGGTTGACCATGGGGCTTTTCGAAAATACATCATAAAGGCAAACTTTTTACCCTAATACTTATATCTTCGATTGGATCGTCATCCGGATGCTCTTCGGTTCCCGTCTAGCCGATTCCATTACATATTGGATCTTAGGCACGCAGGCCCGATTAAAATAAATAAATAAAATTTAATTATTACAAGCCATTTAATAAAAGAATATTACAAACACTTTTGAATATTTTGAAAACCAAATGGCGCCCATTATCAACCCTCTAATCTAATATTCATTCATCAAATAAATATTAAACATTCATACCAAATAAACAATTATTTAAAAAATATATATATATTCACTAATATATATAAATATAAATATAAATATATCTCATATATTAATAGATATTATATATATATTCATGTGGTAATATAATCATAACTTTGGGGCATGCAACAATTACACATTTTATAGGAATCATTACACAAACAATTTTGTCATATTCCACCCAAAGATATACTATTTAATTGTTAGCATCATTTCAACACTTTTCACAAAAGTTATGCATCGCATAGTGATAATCCGTAAATTATACAGTTTTTATATGATCTCTTTGTCGGATTTCAATTACTTTCTAGTGCATTTCTACCTGAATTGGTGCGTAATTCTCTACTTTTCGTGTTTCAGGTTAAAATGGACTCTTTTAGCAAATAAAGGCAAAACTTGGCAGTTTTGACTCAGAATTGAAGGATTCCAGAAGATAAGAGAGTTCCGGAGTAGGACAATGCACGATGAAGCTTGTTTCCAAGGTGAAGAGTCGAAAATCGAAGAATCGGACGAAGAGGCAAGCAGAGTGGCAGTTCTGTAAATTTCAGAACTTTTGAAGGAGCTACGCCCCGGCGAAGAAATTGTCTTCGCCGCGGCGAAGTTAGGCAGAATCGATTTTTGGTTTTCATTCTTCGCCGCGGCGAAAGTCAAAAATTAAAGTTTTGTAAACGCACGTGTGTGTTTGTTTTGGACTGGGTTTTTAGGACTAGGTATAAAAGAAAAAGAAAAAAACCTTTTGTAGGGGGATCCGGATTCAGTAGGTTAGCCGTCTTTACATTTCCTAGAGAGAAAAAGCTGGATTTTTCGGATTGTTAGATAACAAGTTCAGATTTTGACTGGAATAATTATCTTTTGGGGAGTTTTCTATTCTTTCATCTTAGTTTCATTATGTTTATTCTGTTTACTTGTATTTTCCGTTTTTATTCTGTTAAATTAGCTATGAACTAATCTTCTATGGGTTAGGGTTTTGATTGTAGTTTGGATTTGAAATGGGTTGAGTTTATGTTTGTGCTATTTTCATGTGAATAAGTGTGGTTGTGTGTTACTCGAAATTAATTGTTGTATGTGATGAACATGATGAGATTGAGAAATAATTCATGTTAAGCTTCATGGGTAATAACCATTATAGTATTGGATGCTAGAGATAGATTCAAGAACTAATGAAATCAATTTAGGATTCTTGTGCTTCATGATTTAGAGTTATTAACCTTCAAATTGTTGGGTGCGGAATGTTAATAATGATAAATAGGAAAACATAGCCCGAGAGGGTATGTTATCATAGTAGTGAACCCGATTTACAACCATTGCATGTAAATGTGAAAATAGTGTAACTTTTAGGTATAACCCATAAATAATCCAAACGAAGTCAAAACCCTACCCGTTTTAATTAAATTGAATCTCTGAGTTCCATTTCCTTTTCTTTTTAAGAATTTATTACTTGTTAGATTTTATTTTGTTTTTTCTTTCAATTACAAATTGCTCCCACAAATCCAAGATTTTCGATTACTTCAACTTGTTAACACCATAGGAAACTTAGTGCTTTGCTACCTCCCTCGTGGGAACGATATCCTACCCATCACTCTATTACTTGAGCGACTAGTGCACTTGCTAGTTTTGCATGTTGTAAGAAACACGCATCAAGTTTTTGGCGCCGCTGTCGGGATTGTTTTTAAGTTAACATTAAGTTTTTTCCTAGAGTTTAACTAGATTGAAGTTTT
This sequence comes from Pistacia atlantica, assembly GCA_026229545.1. Taxonomy (NCBI): domain Eukaryota; kingdom Viridiplantae; phylum Streptophyta; class Magnoliopsida; order Sapindales; family Anacardiaceae; genus Pistacia; species Pistacia atlantica. The sequence continues at coordinate 17,156,015 of CM047903.1, read as the reverse complement.
ACTTTTATTTTTAATTTTTGTTAGAGTTGTGATTTCACTTTTCTTCACTTGTGTTCATTCAGTTTATGCGAAGAGCAAGACGTCAACCAGTGGTTCCTGTTGACCTTGAGCTTGAGAGGACTGTACGAAGACTAAACAGAGAGAAGAGAAAGAGATACACTTACTGCAAACGGAAGAAGTTGTAGTTGAAATGGCTGAACCAGAAAATAGGACACTGAGGGAATTTTCAGTTCCCACAGTGAACGGAAGTGGGTCAAGTATTACGAGACCTACAGTACAAGCTAACAACTTCGAGATCAAGCCGGCAATCATCCAGATGATCCAAAGAGAATGGTAAGATTCAACGGAGATTTGAAGGAGGATCCGAATCAGACATTGCAAATTTCCTGAAATTTGCGACACCTTCAAGTCGAATGGAGTGTCGGATGATGCTATTAGGCTGCGTTTATTCCCATTCTCATTGGGAGATAAAGCAAAGGGGTGGTTAATGGCATTACCACCGGAACGATTACAACATGGAATGATCGCACAAAAATTCTTGACCAAGTTCTTTCCTCCAAATAAGTCGCAAAGTTGAGAAATGATATCACATCGTTTCTACAAGATGACGCCGAGTCGTTGTATGAGGCTTGGGAGAGATACAAGGAATTGATGAGGAAGTGCCCACATCATGGTTTGCCTGTTTGGCTTCAAGTCCAAACATTTTATAATGGTTTGATGGGTAACGTGCAAACCATGGTGGATGCAGCTTCGTGGAGGAGCTTTACGAATAAGACACCGAAGAAGCTTATGAGTTGCTTGAGGTTTTGGCAAGCAACAACTATCAAAGACCGAATGAGAGAGTAACTACGAGGAAATCTTCGGGTCTTCATGAAGTAGATGTTTCATCACCTATCTCACCCGCCCAACTCACCGCCCTCCAAAAACAATTGGGAACTATGCGGTAAATTCTGTACAATACACCTCAATTAACATGTGATTTTTGTGCAGAAACCATGTGAGCAGCGAGTGCCAAGTCGGAAACACATTTGCACCGTCATCTTCATCAACGGAGCAAGTAAATTACTTGGCAGGAAATCAAAGACAGCCGAACAATCCGTTCTCCAACACATACAACCCATGGTGGAGACATCATCCAAATCTGGCCTGGGGAAATCAAAACCAACAGGGTAATCAATGGAACCAGAGGCAAGTTCCAAATACCCAGCCAGGGGCAACCAATCAACCGGGAGATCCAAGAGTGTCGAAGTTGGAGGATTTGTTCGGGAAATTCATGCAAGAGTCTACAGGGTTCATGAATGAGACGAGAACAAACTTTAGAAACCAAGGGGCGTCCATTCGGAATCTTGAGGTACAGATGGGCCAATTGGCCGAGAAGCTGAATGATAGACCACAGGGTTCTCTACCTAGCAACACAGTGACCAATCCACGTGAACAAGCAAATGCAATCATTTTGAGAAGTGGGACAGTTTTAGAAGAAGTAGGCCAGCCTACGAAAGAAGGAGAGCAACCCGGAAAGGAAGAGTATGAAGAGAGAATGGATGAAGAGATTATTTGTGAAGAGAATTCAGGTGCTTTAGGGGAAGAGAACAAGAAAGAGGATGAAAGGCAAAAGAAGAAGGAGAAATTGCCATTCCCCGAGATACCACCAGAATTAGCTCATCACACTCCACCCGTGCCTTTTCCTCAGAGATTGAAAAAGAAGAATCAGGATAAGCAATTTTCGAAATTCATTGAAATTTTTTAAAAAATTGCATATTAACATTCCTTTTGCAGATGCAATACAAAGAAATGCCGAGCTATGCGAAGTTCCTAAAGGAGATACTTTCAACAAGAGGAAATTAGAAGATGAGGAAACGGTGATGCTAACGGAAGAGTGTAGTGCAATCCTCCGTAAGAAATTACCCCCAAAGCTCAAAGATCCAGGAGTTTTACTATTCCTTGTGTTATAGGGGATATTACTTTTGATCGTGTGCTTTGTGATTTAGGAGCTAGTATAAATTTGATGCCTTTTTTCTGTTTTCAAGAGATTAGGGATAGGTGAAGTGAAGCCAACGACAATGTCGTTGCAACTAGCGGATCGGTCGATAAAGCACCCGAGGGGGATAGTTGAAGATGTTTTAGTGAAGGTGGGGAAAATAATTTTTCCAGCGGACTTTGTAGTGCTGGACATGGAAGAGGATAAGGAGATTCCTCTCATTTTGGGCCGACCATTCTTGGCCACGGGAGAGCACTGATTGACGTGCAAGAAGGGAAGTTGCTGTTAAGGGTTCAGATGAAACAAGAACTTTTAATGTGTTTGATGCGATGAAGTTTCCGTCGGAAGCGGACTCATGTTTTAGTGTGGATGTGGTGGATGAACTTGTTGTGGAGTCCATGGAAGAAAACATCCCGAATTGCCTCTAGAAGCGTGTATAGCAAAAATCAAAAACAAGAGAGGTTGAAGACTCAGCGAGGAACGATTGTGCTAGAATGTTAGAAGCACTCCAACCAATTGAGGAGAGTCAAGAGGCAGAATTTGAGGAATTTGACTTTGACAAAGAGAAGGCAAAGGAAAAAAATAAAGAAGCTCCAAAGCTTGAACTGAAGCCTTTACCGCCTCACCTCAAATATGTCTACCTTGGAGAGTCGGATACTTATCCGGTGATCATTAGTGCAGAATTGAGTGCCTTAGAGGAAGAGAAGTTGATTAGAGTGTTGAGAGAACATAGACTGGCGATTGGATGGACCATTACTGACATTAGAGGTATCTCACCCTCATTCTGCATGCATAAGATTCTCATGGAGGATGACTTTAAGCCGAGGGTACAACCACAACGGAGATTGAATCCTTCAATGAAGGAAGTGGTGAGAAAGGAAGTGGTGAAACTCTTAGATGCGGGGATAATCTATCCGATTTCCGATAGTCCATGGGTGAGCCCGGTGCAAGTTGTTCCTAAGAAAGGAGGGATTACCGTTGTGAAGAATGAAAGTAATGAGCTGATTCCAACAAGGACGGTAACGGGTTGGAGAGTGTGCATTGATTACCGTAAACTGAACGAAGCGACAAGGAAGGATCATTTTCCATTGCCCTTCATCGATCAAATGTTGGAGAGGTTGGCAGACATGCATATTATGCTTCCCGGATGGCTATTCAGATATAACCAAATTGCCATCGCTCCCGGAGGATCAAGAGAAAACGACCTTCACTTGCCCTTACGGCACCTTTGCCTACCGAAGAATGCCATTTGGGTTGTGCAATGCACCAGCAACATTCCAAAGATGCATGATGTCAATCTTTGGAGACATGGTGGAACGATTCATAGAAGTCTTCATGGATGACTTCGCTTTTGGGTCATCATTTGACAATTGTCTAACAAATTTGTCTCTTGTTTTGCAGCGATGCAAGGAAACGAATTTGGTGCTGAATTGGGAGAAATGTCACTTCATGGTCCAAGAGGGAATTGTGCTCGGGCATAGAATTTCCAAGGATGGGATTGAAGTTGATCGGGCGAAGACAGAAGTAATTGAGAAGCTACCACCGCCATCAAATGTCAAAGCAGTCCGAAGCTTTTTGGGGGCATGCGGGGTTTTATAGACGCTTCATAAAGGATTTTTCTAAGATCTCTAAACCCCCTGTGCAATCTTTTAAATAAAGATGTTGTGTTTGATTTTGATGATGATTGCATGCATGCTTTTCTAACTTTAAAGAAATTGCTAGTTTCGCACCTTTTATTACAGGTTCCTGATTGGGGACTGCCATTTGAACTAATGTGTGATGCTAGTGATTTTGCTTTAGGGGTAGTACTAGGCAGAGAAAAAATAAAGTGTTGCATGTAATTCAAGATGCTAGCAAGACACTTGTTGATGCACAATGAATTACACCACCACCGAAAAAGAACCGCTGGTCGTGGTGTTTGCTTTTGACAAATTTCGTTCTTATCTTTTAGGTGCGAAGGTAATCAGCATACAGACCATTCAGCACTCGAGACACCTTTTGGCGAAGCAAGAAGCAAAACCTCGGTTAATAAGATGGATTCTACTACTTCAAGAGTTTGAGTTGGAGATTCGAGACAAAAAGGGGTCGGAAAATGTAGTAGCTGATCATTTGTCAAGAATTGAGAGACCAATCAAGGGGGATGAGGTGGAAATGCCAATTTCAGAAACATTTCCGGATGAGAAACTGATGAGAGTGGATGAAGCACCATGGTATGCGGACTTTGCAAATTATCTATCATCAAGGGTGCTCCCAAGTGGTATGACATTTCAACAGAAGAGAAAATTTTTCTCTGATTTAAAATACTATTTTTGGGAAGAACCATTCCCTCTGTACATACACGATCGACCAAATGATACGGAGATGTGTCCCGAGGAAGAAATGGAGAGCATTCTAAGACATTGTCATGAGAGGGAAGTGGGTGGCCATTTCGGGGGAGCTAGAACAGCAGCGAAGGTGCTACAATCTGGGTTTTATTGGCCAACCCTCTTTAAGGATTCCTTCCGATGATCCAGAATGTGACCAATGTCAACGGATGGGGAGTATTTCAAAAGAGATGAGATGCCGTTGAACAACATCCCTGGTGGTGGAAATTTTTGACGTGGGGGATTGATTTCATGGGTCCTTTCCCAAGTTCCTATGGGAACACGTTTATATTGGTGGCTGTGGACTATGTGTCTAAATGGGTTGAGGCAGTTGCATTGCCGACTAATGATGCTAGGGTGGTGATTAATTTCGTGAGAAAGAATATTTTCTCAAGGTTTGGAGTACCACGAGCAATAATTAGTGATGGAGGAACGCATTTTTGCAATAGGCAAATGGATGCACTGCTGAGTAGGTATGGAGTGACACATAGAGTGGCAACAACCTTATCATCCACAAACAAGCGGGCAAGTAGAACTGTCAAACAGAGAACTGAAGGGGATTTTAGAGAAAATACAATGCTTCGAGGAAGGATTGGTCACTTAAGCCGGATGATGCTTTATGGGCTTATCGCACTGCATTCAAAACCCCAATTGGTATGTCTCCGTTCAGATTGGTGTATGGGAAAGCATGCCACTTGCCGGTGGAACTTGAACACAAGGCATATTGGGCCGTCAAACAGTTGAACATGGATTTGAAAGCCGCGGGAGAGGAGAGAATGCTAACTTTGAACGAGCTGGATGAGTTTCGTCTGAAGCATATGAAAATGCCCTAACTATAAAGAGAAAACAAAAAGGTGGCACGACAAGCACATCCGGGTAAAGGCTTTTGAAGTTGGGCAGAAAGTGTTGTTGTTCAACTCTAGACTTAGGCTTTTCCCCGGAAAACTTAAGTCTAGATGGTCCGGACCATTCACTATAACAAGGATACATGCATCCGGAGCAGTGGAAGTCACACATGAGGAAAAGGGCACTTTCACAGTTAATGGACAGAGGTTGAAGCCATACGTTGAGGGGGTGATGAGCTGCAAGTTCATCCCAATCCGACTGGACATCCCAACCTAAAGGATGGAAAGAGTCAAGCTTCCGACTATAAACAAGCGCTTCTTGGGAGGCAACCCAAGCGTTTTAACTTTTTAATTTTAACTTTTTGTTGTTTGAATTTTTCTTATTTCATTATGAGTATGTATAAAATTTGATGATTTGTTGTTGTTTTCAAGTGTTTCAGGTGAAGTCTAGAGCAAAGGAAGGTATCCAAAATTTTCAGACTTCGCCGCGGCGAAGAACATTTCTTCGCGGCGAAGAGACATGAAGAAACCCAGGGTTGCTACTAGAGAGTTTGCCGCGGCGAAGAAATTGTTTTCGCCGCGGCGAAGTAAAGGTAAAAATTTCGAAAAATTTGACTAAGGCATTTCGCCGCGAAAATTTCTTCGCCGAGGTAAGTTAACCTTAAACTCTGGGAAGTTTTCGCCCGGCGAAGAAATTTTCGCCGCGGCGAAACCTGGGAAAAGGGAAAATTCAGGGTTCATGCGTGATGAACTTCGCCGCGAAGAAACCTCTTCGCCGCGGCGAAGCTCCTTTTCTATAAATACCAACTTTTCTTCCTTCATTTTTCACGCCGCCTTCCATTGTGAGTTGAGAGCAAATTTTCAATCCTCCAATCTTTCACTTCTATTTTACTTTTCCAACCAAAATAATCACTCCACATCATTCCTAAACACCAAATCAACCCATTTCAACAACAATTATCACAAAAATTTCACAAAATTTTTGGATCAAAAATTTGGGGTTTTCTTGTTTGGATCGTTTCTAAGTCAATTGGTGGTGCAAACGACTTCATATTGGTAAGATTTCGAAAACCCAAAGCTTTATTTTGGAAAATTTTTAGTCTATATTCGTAGATCTAGAAATTATGTGAATTTTTAATATGAGATATTTTTGGGTTGTTGAGTTGTGATGTGCTTCATGTTGAGAAGTTTATATGCAAATTCATTGTTAGAAGTGTAGTTATTGATTATTTGGAGTGTTTGTGTTGAATTGAAAAATCGTAGTTTGGGGGTGAAGTTGCGAATTTTAGAAGTGTGGATTGTGTTGAAATTGTGATGTGGAATCTATTCTAAGGGTATATTGGCCTGGAAACCGTAACCCTCCCGCCTTAAAAACCGCATCGGCAAGAGCTTGGCAACCTCTGGTATAACAACGCCGCGTACACCTTAAAATAGAAAAATCGTAGTTTGGGGGTCGAATTGAAAATCTTTGGAAGTGTGAATTATTTTTTGCAGGTTGAACAGGGCTATGTTTTTATAGGGTAATTCATTGGGGTTAACATTTTGGATTGAATTTCAAGAAATCAATGGCTCCAAAATTAAGCATACAGCAAGGGGAAGAACGTGGACAAACGGTTTGTGAACGAGGCAGCCCGTAAACGCCATGAGGAGGTGATCACACAAAAGATAAGGGCTTCATCCCTGAGCGTGGATTGACAGCAAAACAAGCTATGGACTGGAGTAGGGGTAGAAATTGGGCCATGTTCATGAGTGCGCCTGAGGAGCCGGCAGTAGAACCGTTGGTCAGAGAGTTCTATGCCAACTTCCCCGAATGTCAGGATAATATTGTGTTTGTCGAGGAGAGGATGTGCCATTTTCAAAGACAAGAGATCAACAAATTCTACAACCTCCCCGAAATTTTCACTGATCAATATGTGGAGTTCAAAAGAACAAGCCGTAATGATGATATTATCTTGTCGGCCATTGCAAAACCAGGGGTAGCATGGGAAGTGTCGAGAAAACAGAAAAAGACACTCAAGGGAACACAGTTGACACCAATGGCTCTCTGTGGCAGATTTGTCTCTGTGCTAAACTAATGCCGAGACACACTACAAAGACTTGACTCTTGAGAAGGCGGAATTGCTCTACTCTATTGCCACAAGAAAAAGTATGGATGTGGGAAACATAATTTATGACAAAGATCGGATAGCATCCAAAAAGGGACGATCAAGTTATCTTGCTTCCCGCATCTCATCACTGCCATGTGCCAAAAAGCGGGGGTCAAGGTTGCAGATGATGAGCCGCGTATTTATCCGGCTCTAATTCTTGATGACGACTATTACACTAAACGTCTTGACCGAGCGCATGCCCAACCAACAAAGAGGGGCGAAGAGGCAGAGAACGAGCATGGCCACATCATCCAGCTCCACAGGGTCTCAGAAAGCAATGATGCAAGAAATGCTGCAGATGACGAAATACATGAAGAGACGACAGGATTGGATGATGGAGCGGACACAGAACATTCATGAAATGTTAACGAAAGGTTTCAAGGATCTGAATGTTGACACTTCCGCATATCAGTGGGTTGACTGGAACTCAGATGACTGGCCGGAATCAGAGGAAGAAGAGGAAGAAGAAGAAGAAGCGGAAGCACAGAAGCGTAAGACCTAACCGAAACCTGTTTTTTGTTTATGTTTTGTTGCTTCCATTTAATTTTTGTCCAGTTGAAACTTGAACTCATTTTATTTTGGTTTTGGATTGCATTTTTTTTGTTGTGTTAGTTTAGTTGATTTTTTTTAGTGTTAAAAGGGCGAGATAGGTTGTAATACTTTCATTATAGTTGTGAATTCGTTCTAACATAAGGGACACCACAGTTATTGTTTTGACAGATTTTGGATGATGAAAAGTCCGAAGAACGGGTGAACATTGTGGAACGACGATTCATAACTTAACCAGGGAGCATTCTCGTACCTTTTTATTGTTCATTTATTTTTCCGTTGTTGTTTGTCTCTATTCCTAACTTGTGCATAATGGAACATTGGGGACAATGTTATATTTAGTTTGGGGGTAGGAAATAGATTTTTGAGTTTAAGGGTATATTGGCTGGAAACCAAGAATCGCCTTTAAAAATCGCCTAGCAGTATTTGGCGACCTCGGGTTTAACAACGCCGCGTACACCTTAAACGAAAAAAAAAAAAAAAAATCTATTTTAAGGGTATATTGGCTGGAAACCAAGAATCGTCTTAAAATCGCCAGCAAGTATTTGGCGACCTCGGGTTTAACAACGACGCATACACCTTTCAAAAAAAAAAAAAAATATTTTTTTTGTGTTTGTTTTGTTTTGCCAATGATGAGTTGTATAAATCAATGATGAGAATAAGACTGTTGAATTTTTATTGTTAAGAAATGTTAAGCATTGCTTCAAGTTTACGTTTATTGACTGGATTCTGATTGAGGTTTGTTGAGTGGTTCAACCACGATTTTCATTTTTTTCGGCATGCTTAGATTCATTTTATGCGATTAGGCAAAGTCTTGATAATGTTGGTGGATTCTAGAACCTAGTTGAGAAATGCTTGAGGCGAAATTTTAGGATTAAACATGGTTGAGGAGATGATTTAGGCAATTTTTGGAACGTTTGAGCCTTTCTAGCCAACCCATAATTGAAATTTTCACTAGTCACCCATTTGAGCCATTGGAATTCTGCTTTATTTTTCTTAGAAAACAACAGACTTGTAAATTCCTTTACCCTAAACACTCTATCATACCTTTAGGAGAATTCGGTCTTAGTGCAAAACCGAGAACGAAACGAGTGTACAATTTAGTGAAAGATTAGTTTGGGGGTTAAGAGAAGAAAAATGAAGAAGAGACCAAAAAGAATGATTTGGGGGTTGAGATAAAAGAATAAAAACAAGGAGGTAGTCACCTCAATTCAATTCTAGTGTTGTGTTAAAAAAAAAAAAAAAAAAAAAAAATTTATTTCGAACACAATGCTGCCTAGTTTAATGGGTATAGCGTGGAAACCAGAACCCGCCTTAAAAACTGCCTAGCAGTATTTGGCGACCTCGGGTTTAACAACGCCACGTACACCTTAAACGAGTCCCCCCTGCATTTATGGTATCCAAGAGTTAAGAATACGCGTATGAAGACTGTGAATGAGTAAACATGTCGGCTGATGTTGAGAAAGTGTGGGTTTCATGTGATTTGAGTTTTGCTTTAGGACAACCGAAGTTCTCTTACTTTGTTTCCTACCCTTTTGTTGGAGCCCATGACCCGAGCCTAAAGTTACAAGCCTTTAAAGACCTGTTGATTCTCATCTATGTGTAGTCCTCATTAGTGGAGAGTAGTTCGATATTTAGGCCTATGGAGTCTGCCACCATTTGATAAACTTTACAATTTTTTGCATAAAATAATCCGGGAAGTTGGAAGGTGGATTGAAGTGGGGATTACCTACTTGGTGGACTAATTGAGGAAAACAGTCGATGTAGCCCATAACTTCTTGGAATGTCGAACATTTCCTGATAATAAACTTTCAACAATTTGTGAGATATGTGCAATATCTAGGCAATTCGTTGTAGCATTTGAATTCGTTTTATTTTGGTTTTTCAGTTTGTGTGCATGTTTCTGTATTTTTTGTTTTTTTTCGTTATTGTCTTTGTTTTCGTTAGTTTTTGTACTGTATGCTCGGGGACGAGCATCTCTTTAGTTTGGGGGTAGTTGATAATCCGTAAATTATACGCTTTTTATATGATCTCTTTGTCGGATTTCAATTACTTTCTAGTGCATTTCTACCCTAATTGGTGCGTAATTTCTACTTTTCGTGTTTCAGTTAAAATGGACTCTTTTAGCAAATAAAGGCAAAACTTGGCGCTTTTGACTCGAATTGAAGGATTTCGAAGATAAGAGAGTTCCGAGTAGGACAATGCACGATGAAGCTTGTTTCCAAGGTGAAGAGTCAAAATCAAGAATCGGACGAAGAGGCAAGCGAGTGGGAGTTACTGTGAAATTTCAGAACTTTTGAAGGAGCTGCCCGCGAAGAAATTGTCTTCGCCGCGGCGAAGTTAGGCAGAATCGATTTTTGGTTTTCATTCTTCGCCGCGGCGAAAGTCAAAAATTAAAGTTTTGTAAACGCACAGTTTCGTGTGTGTTTGTTTTGGACTGGGTTTTTAGGACTAGGTATAAAAGAAAAAGAAAAAACCTTTTGTAAAGGGGGATCCGATTCAGTAGGTTAGCCGTCTTTACATTTCCTAGAGAGAAAAAGCTGGATTTTTTCGGATTGTTAGATAACAAGTTCAGATTTTGACTGGAATAATTATCTTTTGGGGAGTTTTCTATTCTTTCATCTTAGTTTCATTATGTTTATTCTGTTTACTTGTATTTTCCGTTTTTATTCTGTTAAATTAGCTATGAACTAATCTTCTATGGGTTAGGGTTTTGATTGTAGTTTGGATTTGAAATGGGTTGAGTTTATGTTTGTGCTATTTTCATGTGAATAAGCTGTGGTTGTGTGTTACTCTGAAATTAATTGTTGTATGTGATGAACATGATGAGATTGAGAAATAATTCATGTTAAGCTTCATGGGTAATAACCATTATAGTATTGGATGCTAGAGATAGATTCAAGAACTAATGAAATCAATTTAGGATTCTTGTGCTTCATGATTTAGAGTTATTAACCTTCAAATTGTTGGGTGCGGAATGTTAATAAGGATAAATAGGAAAACATAGCCCGAGAGGGTATGTTATCATAGTAGTGAACCCGATTTACAACCATTGCATGTAAATGTGAAAATAGTGTAACTTTTAGGTATAACCCATAAATAATCCAAACGAAGTCAAAACCCTACCCGTTTTAATTAAATTGAATCTCGAGTTCCATTTCCTTTTCTTTTTAAGAATTTATTACTTGTTAGATTTTATTTTGTTTTTCTTTCAATTACAAATTGCTCCCACAAATCCAAGATTTTCGATTACTTCAACTTGTTAACACCATAGGAAACTTAGTGCTTTGCTACCAGTCCTCGTGGGAACGATATCCTACCCATCACTCTATTACTTGAGCGACTAGTGCACTTGCTAGTTTTGCATGTTGTAAGAAACACGCATCACATAGATAAGTGGGTTTTATTACTCCAAGAGTAATCATTCTATGACACAAGTTACTTTTAGCTAAAGTAATACTTTTTATAACACATTTATCTTTTCAAAGACAATCATGTCATCTTGCATCATCATTTTTGAAACCATTCAAACAACCAAATTATTACATTTCAAAAATATAATAATTTATGTCATGCAATGATGCATTATAAGATAATTTAATCAAATTAAACATCCTACATTAAATTTACCACCATCATACATACATAATATCACAATTCATCATATGAATCAATAATCCATAACTTTATGCTAACATCAAATTCCACCACTAAACACTTGCAACATTTGCATACACTTCATGCAAAAATATACTTTAATCAAATTAAAGATAACACATTTAGCATGTCAAAGCATAAACCATTTAATCAAAGTAATGGAAATGAACATGCATGAACATTTTTCTAAATGAATCATCATGCAACATTTCCTAAAACATCATTCATCAATACATGAATGAAATGACATTTTTATGGCAAAACTAGTCATGGCCGAAAATGACATATATGCATGCATGTAGTTTTCAACACATTTCATGCAATAATCATAATCCAAACATGCTTTAAATCATATTCTAACATACCCAAACATATTAGAGCAAGAAGAAAAACATGTTTTCCAAAGATCAAGAGATGGCCGAGACATACACATGCATCAAACATGCTTATTACATCAAACAACTCATCCAATACTAAGGCATGCTCATTATAACCATTATCATCATTCAAACATATAAGAATGAGAAGAAGAATGAACATATACCTCTGATCTATGTATGGCCGAGACATGCATGTAAAGATCTACTATGAAAAAAATATTTTTGAACCATATCACTAACATGCAAACTTGGTGTGTGTTTCTTACAACATGCAAAACTAGCAAGTGCACTAGTCGCTCAAGTAATAAAATGATGGGTAGGATATCGTTCCCACGAGGACTGTTAGCCAAGCACTAAGTTTCCTAACGTTATCAAGTTGAAGCAATCGAATTCTTTGGATTGGTGGGAGCAAATTTTAATGAAAAACAACAATGAAATTAAACAAAGAATTAAATCTTAATTAAGAAAGCAAGATGAAACACAGAATATCAATTCAAGCAAAACGGGTAGGGTTTTGACTTCGTTTGGATTTTTATGGGTTAAACCTAAAATTTCACTATATTCACATTCATGCGCAATGGTTGTAAATTGAATTCACTAATATGTTAAACATACCCTCTCGGGCTATGTTTTCCTATTCATCCTTATTAACATTCCGCACCCAACAAATTGAAGGTTAATAATTCTGAATTCATTAAGCACAAGAATCCTAAATTGATTTCATTAATTCTTGAATCTATCTCTAGCATCCAATACTATAATGGTGATTACCCAAGAAGCCTAACATGAATTATTTCTCAATCTCATCATGTTCATCACATACAGCATTCAATTTCAGAGTAACACACAACCAAAGCTTATTCACATGGAAATAACACAATCAAATACTTAACCCATTTAAAATCCAAACTACAATCAAAACCCTAACCCATAAAAGATTAGTTCATAGCTAAATTAATACTACAAAAATGAAAAATAGAAATAAACAAGTTAAACATAATGAAACTGAGATGAAAGATAAGAAATCTCCCCAAAAGATGAATCTTCTAGTCAAAATCTGAATCTTCACCCTTAAACAATCCGAAAAACTCAAAGCTTTACTCTAAGAAAAGTGTAAAAATGGCTAAACCTAAAAAGCTCTAGATCCTCCGGCAAAAGGTTAAGTTTTTCTTTTATACTTAGTCCAAAAACCCAGCCAAAACACGCACAACACGAAACTGTGCGTTTTACAAAACTGAAAAAATTGACTGTCGCCGCGGCGAAGAATGAAGAATGAAGAAATCCCAATCGTCTCTGGCTTACTTCGCCGGCGAAGACAATTTCTTCGCCGGGGCGAAGCTCCTTGAAAAGTTCTGAAATTACAGAACTGCCACTCTGCTTGCTTCTTCGTTCGATTCTTCGATTCTCGGCTCTCTTCCTTGGGAACAAGCTTCATCGTGCTTTGTCCTACTCCGGAACTCTCCTATCTTCTGAGATCCGCTAATTTCTGAGTCAAAACTATCCAATTTTGTCTTTATTTGCTCAAAAAGTCCATTTTAACCTGAAACACGAAAAGTAAAGAATTAAGCACCAATTCAGGTCAAAATGCACTAGAAAGTACCTGAAATCCGACAAAAAGATCAAATAAAAACTGTATAATTTACGGATTATCAAAACTTCAACCAAGTTTGATAAACATATGAACACATGGAAAATGCCATTTTAGCTTATAAATTCGACATGCAAGGAGCTTTTAGCTTTGATACCATTTGAAAGAATCAGCATGCATGAAGAGTGGTGGAGATGGAGAATGAAAGCATGAAAGCATGGATTCTAAAAACCGGTTTTCAAACAAAGCTTGGAAAAGAGATTATACCTACTCCTTTGCTTTGGATTGATGAAAATCAGCCTCAAAGTAATGAGACCTCCACACTTTAACACCACCTTGAGAGGTTTAGAGAGTGATCGTGGCTTTTAGAGAGAGTTTTGGTTTTGCTTTGAGTGAACAATGTGTGTTATGAACAAAAATGCAACCTTTTGCATTTATATATACTTGGGCAATTTTGCAATTATTTATTTTTCACTTCCAAGCCCAATAAAATCTTATTTTATAAAGGGACCCCACGAATTTAATATGCTACCCTTTGAATAATCAATATTATTCAAGGGCCCATGTAAACTAAACTAGTTTACATTAACAACCCAAAAATTTACCCCTTTTTTACCCTTTAACTATTAAAAGGTTATTTTTGTTCATCTCATTAATCTTAACACTTTAAGATATAATAATTAAATATAATTAACTATTGCTTGACCATTTTAACCCTTAAAATGTCACAAATGATTTCTATGTAACTATTACTATAGAAATCCCGTTATTACCCTCGGAAGGTGCTAGCCCTCTTCGGATAATCATTTCTCTCTCTCATCCTTCTCTAACTTCCCAAGGCTATTGGTGTGACCATGCAGGTCCCACGTGGATTAGCCGTGAGCCGTTCTAGATGAATTCAAAACTGTCCAGGAGGCCCAACGACTATGGTAAACATCTAGCAATGTGCCATAGTCCCTAAACCACGATGAAGAAATACTTCATCAAACCCATTTCAGATCATACGTACCATGCAGGTAAAGTCCCTCCATTGAGATATCCTAATCGAGTATGGATTCATGGAACGTCAAAATCCTAAACTCGATCTTCTACCGAATTGTCGATCAATATGTCCGAAACTTGTCATCACAAACTTACTTTTGTATGACTAATAATAGACTCTGGCCAGAGATTCAGTTTTCCGACATTTATCGATGTTCGTCTAGGAACTCGAATCCGGATGGAGTCAGCGGTACTCTGAATCCTATATTTCCGAGTCAATGGATCCCCTCTTGACTATCGTTCGTTTCCGCATATGAACAACGCATGACCAAATAGGCTTTATTATACGAAACATGATTAGTCTCGTACTTATACACCGTATGAACCATACGCATCGATATCGGATCCGACTACAATGTCTCAGGTCAAAGGACTACATCGTGCACTGATATAACCAAACGATAAATCATTGACTACATGCTTTTCCAAGTGATTTGTCGTTATTCGGTCACATTCGAAAAACAGTTCACCAACCGTTAATCCATACCAATGCCCCAGTGACATGACTATCATCGTCATCCATACTTATATCAACTCATGATATCTTTAGGAAGCATCCGGTATGCCTACTGTGTTAGTGTATATTAGTGTATGCCCTAGAAACCATTCATGTTGTCGGTTTCAGAGCATTTTGTCTTGTATCTATATATATCATAAATAATAGAAGAAAGAGTTCTTCAATTCATATATGTAAATTGCTTCCTTTATTCAGTCATGCATTTAAAATAAAGTATGTATATGAATTGTCCAGATGATTCATTTAATAGGTAAATGAATTATCGAAAAGGGTTCCTTGCGGAAGCAATATAAATTTGGGCAACTATATTGTACAGTAGGCATACCGGATGCTTCCGAAAGATATCATGAGTTGATATAAGTACGGATGACAATGATAGTCATGTCACTAGGGCATTGGTATGGATTAACGGTTGGTGAACTATTTTTTGAACGTGACCGAATAACGACAAATCACTTGGAAAAGCATGTAGTCAATGATTAATCGTTTGGTTATATCAGTGCACGATGTAGTCCTTTGACCTGAGACATTGTAGTCGAATCCGATATGGAGGCGTATGGTTCATACGGTGTATAAGTACGAGACTAATCATGTTTCGTACAATAAAGCCTATTTGGTCATGTGTTGTTCATATGCGGAAACGAACGATGGTCAAGAGGGGATCCATTGACTCGAAATATAGGATCGAGTACCGCCGACTCCATCCGGATTCGAGTTCCTAGACAAACATCGATAAATGTCGAAAACTGAATCTCCGGCCGAGTCTATTATTAGTCATACAAAAGTAAGTTTGTGATGACAAGTTCCGGACATATTGATCGACAATTCGGTAGAAGATTGAGTTTAGGATTTTGACGTTCCATGAATCCATACTCGATTAGGATATCTCAATGGAGGGACTTTACCTGCATGGTACGTATGATCTGAAATGGGTTCGATGAAGTATTTCTTCATCGTGGTTTAGGGACTATGGCACATTGCTAGATGTTTACCATAGTCGTTGGGAGGGCCTCGACGAGTTTCGGATTCATCAGAACCGGCTCACGACTAATCCACGGTGGACCTACATGGTCACACCAATAGCCTTGGGAAGTTAGAGAAGGATGAGAGAGAAATGATTATCCGAAGAGGGCTAGCACCTTCCGAGGGTAATAACAGATTTCTATAGTAATAGTTACATAGAAATCATTTGTGACATTTTAAGGGTTAAAATGGTCAAGCAATAATTAATTATATTTAATTATTATATCTTAAAGTGTTAAGATTAATGAGATGAACAAAAATAACCTTTTAATAGCTAAAGGGTAAAAAGGGGTAACTTTTGGGTTGTTAATGTAAACTAGTTTAGTTTACATGGGCCCTTGAATAATATTGATTATTCAAAGGGTAGCATATTAAATTCGTGGGGTCCCTTTATAAAATAAGATTTTATTGGGCTTGGAAGTGAAAAATAAATAATTACAAAATTGCCCAAGTATATATAAATGCAAAAGGTTGCATTTTCGTTCATAACACACATTGTTCACTCAAAGCAAAACCAAAACTCTCCTAAAAGCCACGACCACTCTCTAAACCTCTCAAGGTGGTGTTAAAGTGTGGAGGTCTCATTACTTTGAGGCTGATCTTCATCAATCCAAAGCAAAGGAGTAGGTATAATCTCTTTTCCAAGCTTTGTTTGAAAACCGGTTTTTTGAATCCAATTTTTTTTATGCTTTCTTCTCCATTTCCACCACTCTTCATGCATGCATGCTGATCTTTCATACTGTACAATATAGTTGCCCAAATTTATATTGCTTCCGTAAGGAACCCTTTTCGATAATTCATTTACCTATTAAATGAATCATCTGGACAATTCATATACATACTTTATTTTAAATGCATGATGAATAAAGGAAGCAATTTACATATATGAATTGAAGAACCTCTTTCTTCTATTATTTATGATATATATAGATACAAGACAAAATGCTCTGAAACCGACAACACGAATGGTTTCTAGGGCATACACTAATATAGACTATCAGGATTGGTCATTCAACCAGCATCATGAATCCACCTCCTGATCCCCCTTTCAACCCAAACAATTGTTCCTCAACCTAGATAACGGCACCTTCACTAGCAGCTACACACATCCAGACCCAAACACTACCACAATTGTGGCCGAGCCGACCCGAGAAGAAAATATCCACCCCTTCATTAATCTAGCCACCAAAACACATACCCAAACCACCTTCGCAGCAATTAAACACCTCCTTTACACTCCAACAAGCACACCCTATGCAATTGCTAATCGACACCACTTCTATACCATACCGCTCGACACAACCATCCACAACAACCCAAGAGTATTCCCCTAGTTCCTCTATAACCTTAGAGCCCCTACACCAACTACCCTTGAACAAACATTAACCAAATGACTAGCTGGGATGGAAGCCATGATCCATCGTATCCCAGGAGTGCCAGCACCCCTAAAAAGAGTTAACCGCAAAGCTATGTCGAGTCACCATTCATAGATGCCATTACCCTTTTATAGATGCCTCGCAAATTCACCTTCCCCAACATGAAGCTGTATGATGGAACCACTGACCAGGATGACCATATAGACTCTTACAAGCAAAAAATGTTTGTCTCTACCATACCAAGAGATCTCCATGAGGCATGCATGTGTAAAAGCTTTAGCTCCAGCCTAATAGGACCATCACTCCAATGGTACACCAACCTCCCTAATCACTCCATTGCTTCATTCGCTTAGCTCATGGACACCTTTGTGGAGCAATTTGCTGGCAGCAAAAACTAGAGAAATTATCCGATGACCTTTATCGAATCCGACAGCACCACAATTAGCCCCTTCAAGACTATGTGGGACGCTTCAACCGTGAGAAAGTCTCGATCTCGTATTGCAACCAAGAGACTGCAGTTGATGCCTTCAGGAAAGGCCTCTTCCTAGATAGAGAGCTATACATGGAACTCACCAAGTTTAACTGCAACACCATGGAGGATGTACTGGCCCATGCTTGGATCGAGATAAGGTGGGAGGAAGATGAAGTTCACAAAGCCAAGCAAAACGCCTATGATGATTGTCGTTCTCAGCGCTTGATAGACACTGTGACACAAGACCAATAGAGCCATATCCAATAAGAAGAGTTTTTGTATAAGACAATAGACGCCAATTAGAGCGCCTTCCAGCTAGCCACGGTGAGCCAGTAACCAACACACCACCCAAGTACAAGTTGCCCAACTACAACCTAACATTAAGCCGGTGGAAGTAGTAGCCGTGATAAAGGAAATAGGAAACGTGGTTAGATGGCCAGCCAAATTGAAACATCCTAGAGCAAAGTGGGACACCACCAAATGGTGTGAATTTCATGGAGACCATGGCCATAATACTACTGATTATATTGCACTTTGCCTCGAGGTAGTAGAGCGACTAAAAAATGGGACATCTCTGTAAATTTCTGATAGACCCCTTGAAAAACATAATGACAAACAGAGACCGCCAAATTACTCCCCCACCAAAAGTTTCTCCAACAGATGGAATGTGTAGTGTTATCTTAGGCGGATCAGAAGTAAGTGGGGTGAGTTACCTATTAGTAAAGCACCATGCTCGGGCCGCAACTAACCCATAGTTCCAACATTCAAGGCCAACACTACAGAAAGCCATCAACTTGACCATAGAGTTCATGGATAATGAGGCAATGACACTTTTGAACCCTCATCATGACACACTCATGATTACCCTCCAGATTGCCAACATCATTTTCAAGAGAATCTTGATAGACCTTGGCTCCTCAGTAAACATTATGCTCATTGAAGCATTCAAAGTGATGGGACTGGATGAGTCTAGCATCAATCGTCGTCTAACTCTCCTAGTAGGATTCAATTCAAAACAAAAGTACACCATTAGGGAGATTGCCTTACCAGTCTACATCGAAGGGATCAACCATCAAACCACCTTCATGATATTAGAAGCTCCTTTCCCCTACAATGTAATCCTTGGTCGGCTATGGATTCATGGCATGCAGGTTATTCCCTCAACTTTCTACCAAACTATCAGGTTCCCCACCAATTAGGGCATCAAAGAGATAAAGGGGGATAAGAAAACCTCTAGAGATTGTTATCAGAATGCCTTCAGAATAAATCGTGGCATCATGTAGCAATTATATACCCTTCCAGTTGGAAGAGTAAAGCCAAACCAACTAGCTATGGAGGAGCTGGATGAGATCCAAATTCACCTAGATTTTCTAGACCGAAAGACACAAGTAGAAGCCCAGGCTTTCACCTATATCTGAAGAAATCTCGTCGATTTTCTAAAAGAAAACCAAGATTGCTTCGCTTGGTCTCACTCCGACATGACAGGGATCAACCTCAAAGCTATTATACACCAACTAAACGCCGACCCGGACTAACCTCCTGTGAGATAAAAGAGAAGAATGTTCACCCCAAAGAGAAACAAGGTGATTAGTGAGGAGGTAAAGAAATTACTTAGCAACGGCTTGGTTCAAGAGGTCCATTATTTAGATTGGTAGCCGAATGTAGTGGTAATGAAGAAGAAGAATGGGAAGTAGAGAGTTTGCATTGACTTCACCGACCTAAACAAGGCTTGCCCCAAGGATTCATTCCCACTCCCTCGCATAGACATACTAGTGGATGCCACCGCCGAACATGAACTACTAAGCTTCATGGACTCCTTCTTCGGCTACAACTAGATATTAATGCATCTGAACGACTAAGAGAAGACCGCCTTCATCACCGAACGAAGCATCTATTACTATAGTGTGATGTCGTTCAGCCCAAAGAATGTTGGAGTCACCTACTAGCAACTTGTGAAAAAAATGTTCTCCAACCTGCTAGGGGACTCCATGGAAGTATATATCGACGATATGCTGGTGAAGTCCTTAATCGCCAAACAACACCTCGACCACCTTTGGTAAGCCTTTGAGGTGCCGTAGAAATACAATATGAAATTGAATCTAGCCAAGTATTACTTCGGTGTATCTTTCGACAAGTTTCTAGGGTACATGGTGATGTAGCATGGCATTGAGGCCAACCCATATCAGATCAGGCCAGTTTTGGGCATCTCATCCATGACCAGCATAAAAGACATGTAGTCTCTCAGAGGGAGAATAACTGCCCTGAGCCGGTTCATATCCAAGTCAACAAAAAAATGCCACCTCTTCTTCGCCGCCTTCAAGAAGTCAAAGAAGTTTGAGTGGACTCAAGCATGCAAAGAAGCATTAGTTCAATTGAAACGGTACTTAACATCGCCCCCACCTCTCTCCAAGCCGAAGACGGGGGAACGACTCTTCACTTATCTAATAATATCAAAATTCGTCACATCTGCCGTGCTGATCTAGGGAGGAAGAAGGAAAGCAATTGCTAGTTTGCTAGACCAGCAAGTCCTTACTTGACATCGAGACTTGGTACAGCCAACTTGAGAAACTAGAGCTTGTAACGCCCATATTAAGGTACATAACTTATTTATGATTTTATGCCCTTAGTTTTGCTTGTTTTAAGGTGGAAGATTGGAAAAGTTAGGAAGTGCAGACTTCGTCGTGGCAAAGGACTTTTGTCACCGCGGCAATGAACTCACTGCCCAAAATCGAGCTTTTAAAATTGCAGGCTTCGCCGCGGCAAAGAAGAAATTTCGTCGGCGACTAGCTCTCTGGAATGCTTCGTCGAGGTGAAGAAGAATTTTCACCAGGGCAAAGAACTGGCTAGAATTTTTGAGAAAATTCTAGAAAACTTTCTTAAGGGTTAAATGACCATTCTACCCCTAATTAGTTGTAAATGTGGGGAGTGAAAAGTAAGGAAATTTTATGGAGAATGCAATGAAGGTGAGGGCATTATTGTAATTGATTAAAGGGCAAAGATGGAATTTCTTAGAAAGTGTGAGGGCAAAATGGGAAAGTAAAAGCATTAATATAAGATATTAAGGGTTCAAAAGGAAAACCCTATCATTCTCTGCACCTCACATGCCACCTTCACTCACAAATTCTCTCAATTCCTTCGTCAAATTTCCAAGGAAATTTAGAGGACTTTTGGTTGGATTTTAGTAGATATTCATTCCTAAACATCCAAAGGTAAGAATTCTTGCAAATAGATGTAAGATTAATTTTTAAAGTGTTGAATTCTTATAGTTTATATGCTTAGGGTTTTAGAGAAAGAGGAAGTCTACCAAAGAGAGAGAGATTAGTGGAATTACTCAAGTTCAAGGTAAGTAAATCCAACCCTAACCCTTGATTGAGCAGTAAAGGTGTAGAGATTTTTCTTATATGAATTTATATGCTTGAGATTTGTTGATGAAATTGTTGATGGAATTGATGATGATTTATGATTAGAATTCCACTATGAGGAGGGATGGTGGTGTTGATAGAAATTGATGGAAGCTTGGATTAGTTAAGAAAGAAATTAGTGGAATTATGAGGTGTATTTTTCCTGGCCAGATTTGGAGTTGTTTTTAGGAAGCTTTGCTCCAAAATCTTGGTGATTAGCGATTGTTATGGTAGGGTAATCACCTAAGTGCTTTATTTGTGTAGACAAAGTGTTTGAGGAAATTTCAAGAGAAGTGCATGTATGAGTTTATTGATTTATTATCTTGATATGAGTTAGTAGATGATAGAGAAAGTAAAGAATAACATGTGCCCATGCCATATTGCATCTTTGCATTTAACCATATGAATTTAGAAAGAATACTAAGAAGAGCCATCTACATGCATACATGCATACAAGAACATTAAGAACATTAAAGAAGAAAGAAAAGAAAGTTAGTAAAAAAAAGAAAAGAAAATGAACATTAAGTTCTAAAAGAATATAAGAGAAGAGGAGGTTGTTGCGATGGGAACTCGTGAGTGATAAGAAGAATTTCCCCGCAAGCACGCCGCCTTCAGTGAGCGGCCTAAGAATAAGAAAGAAGAATTTGTACAATCTGTAAGAGTGCATGTGGATGAGGGCTGTACCCAAGAAAGAATTTGAGAATGCACCCACACGGCTAGGGTTCCAAATCCATGCCTCAATCGAGTCTGATTGGCAAAAGAATAAGAAAGAAAAGAAAAAAATAAGAAAGAAAAGAAAGAAAGAAAGAAACACAGAAAGAAAGAAAAATAGAATAAGAATAGAAAAACAGAAAAGAAAATGCACACTCTTTGCATTTGCATCTTACTTATGCATGGCACTATGCCTACTACTATGAGTAGTGAGAGATAGAAATAGAGAGATTAAGAATAGAAAGAACAGAGAAGAATATAAAAGTTAGATGTAAGGAAAGAAATTCAAAACATGAGCAACGGAGATAGAAAAAGTATCATAGCGGATTTACTTACTGAGCAATTAGTGTTCACCCCGTTGTTCTTAATGTTTTTGTAAGAAATAAGTAAGAAACGGTCAGATGGACGTCGAGAAGTGGAGGGAAATGGCACTACTGTCCATTGTTTTTGAGTTTATGTATATGATACTTTTGTTTTTGTAAAGAATTTAGTATATAAAGTAAAGAAAATTTTCGGGCCCATTATCTTTCACTTGTATGCTTATGTGTTTTTATCATATTATATTTCCCAAGTATACTAGCTAACTTTTGTTATTGTAAAGAATTTAGTATATAAAGTAAAGAAAATTTTCGGGCCCATTATCTTTCACTTGTATGCTAATGTGTTTTTATCATATTATATTTCCCAAGTATACTAGCTAGAAAGAGTTATTACAAAGCTTGCCCTAATCACAGCCACACATAAGCTACAACTATACTTTCAATGACACCCGATCATACTTTTGACCTCTTACCCATTAAAAAAAAATAATAATTCACAAGCCGAATCTCTTGAGTTGGCTCATCCAATGGGCAGTGGAACTAAGTGAATTCGATGTCTCCTTCCAACCCCGCACCACAATCAAATCTCAAGTGCTAGTTGACTTCATTGCTGACTTCGCACATAACACTTCAATTCAAGCGGAGAGGGAACTCCTATGTCTGACAGATCATGGACCTTCCAAATGGATCCTAACAGTGGATGGCTCAAGCAATGTCAACGGCAATGAATTGGGACTGGTGCTTATCTCCCCTAGAAAGAGATACTTTGCAACAAGCTATATGATGCGACTTCAAAGCAACCAACAACGAGGCCAAATACGAGGTGCTAATTGTTGGGCTCTCACTTGCCAAAGGAATGGGAATAGAAAAGATAAAAGTGAGATCCGACTCACAGTTTGGTTGTGAATCAACTCCAAGGCTCTTACCAGGCATGGGATGCCAAGATGACTTCATATCTAAACTTGGCCAAAGAGCTCCAATCATCATTTGAAGAGTTCACAATCACTCAAATTCCAAGGACCGAAAACTCCCATGCAGACGCCTTCGCAAATCTCGGTTCGACTCTGAAGACTCAACACCCAACCACGATCCCCTTGCTTGTAACAACTGTTGTAAACTAGTACAATGCTTGCTTAATCATAATAGGAAATGGGCCCAAAAATCTTTTCTTTTTATTATATGTAATAAGTCTTTCATACACACAAAAGTATTATTTTACAAAATGCCATTTAAAAAGACAAAAAACAGGGAAACAGTGTAGCTATTGCTCCTCGCTTGCCGACGCCCCTCCGACTGCATCATCACCTAGATCCTGCATTCACAAAGGAAAATGATAGGGTGAGCACAAAATAATGCTCAGTAAGTAAACTCTATATCTGTCTATCCCCGTAACTATTTTTCTTAATTCCTTCCTCACACTTTCTTTCTATTGTTTTCTATTAACGTTATGGCCTCATCTTACCGGAGGTACGGCTGGATGGTGTTCACACAACACCATCTCACTTTTCATGACTATTGGGTGGAGTTCACACAGCACCAACCCGCTCTTAGTGACTACCGAGTGGGGATCATAAAGCACCTACCCGGTTTTCATAACTATCGGGTGACGATCACAAAGCATCAACCCATTTCTAATGACTATTGGGTGACGATCACAAAGCATCAACCTGTTGCTACTAAATATCGGGTGACGATCACACAGCATCAACCCGTTTCCACTAACTATTGGGTAACAATCACAAAGCATCAACCCGTCTCTAATGACTTTCTCTACTCTAGCACTTCTCATTCTCTCTACCCGCAGAGTAGTTGCATTCACAAAATTCTCTACTCATAAAGCAAGTGCATACACAAAGTTTTCTACTCTTCTTAAGTTACTTCTCAATGGAAAATAATGCATATGGATGGTTTCATCTCCACTAATGCACTTATGAAATGCCAACATGCAATGTTGCAAGAATTAAGGTTCACTACTCATACTTAAACCTCTACTAGGCATTTCATCAAACAACTCAAGTGCATAATGATGGGAATGCAAAATGTCATATTTAACCCCCTTAATGCTTAGTCTTTTATATGTATTTGTTTCCTAATTGTACTCATTATTACTTTATTTTGGTTTAGGAAGCAAATGGAGGTGTTAATTGAAAAACGGAATTAATTAGGGGAATTCGGACAGTTTCGCCACTGCTTCGTATTCTGGGCATAATTCTCTCATCCGAGCTCCGATTGAGATGATTCAAAATGCTGTGGAACGCTAAGAAAGAGATCTACAACTTTCATGTTTTGAGTCTTTAGAGATACTGACTGAATCAAGTTTGTAATTGAGCTTGAAATTGATGCACCTGCATTACCGACGTCCTGGAGCGTTCTAACTTGTTATGCAAGTCAGTCTATTATTGCACGTTTTGAAGACATACATGCTGCACGAAAATTACGGCTGGAAACACCACCTTCCTATTTTATTAGGACTCTATTTTATTTTATTTCCAATTAGAATTAAATTAGGATTAATGTTATTTTAGGATAGGAGAATATTTCTTTTAGGAGATTGAGTGGGATTTGAATTCTTAAATTAGATTTTAAAAGGGAGATTAGAGTAGGTTTTGGGGGACCACGCCTCTCTCTCTTCTCTTCTCTGAAATTTTCTTTCACTTGAGTTTTTGTGATGGCCATGAGCGGCTAGAACTTTTGTAACTTGGTCGAAGGAAACGGAAACCTCGGAATCAAATAAACTGTGAGATCTTTCTGTTTTTAGTGTTAAATTCATGTTTGAGTATTGAATGTTATTCTGTGCATATTTTTATGATTGATGCATTTAATTACTAGGAGGCCTACTAGTGTATTATTTGTTGAAATCTACTGCTAAGTTTGATATCAAATCCGTAATTGTTTGATCCCTCCAACTTGTGAAGCAACTAGGGTAAGTAATTTGTTGCGTCAGGAATTAGTAACCTTACGAAGAACATTCAACTAAATTAAATACAACCGCTTGTGTTTGTGTTGTTTAGCAAATCGATCTCTCTAATTCTTAAGGCTGCCACTAGATTAAATCTTGAGCGCTTGTCTAGGGTTGTTTAGGGGTAAGATTAATTAGGATCGCTTGTTTCCTGATTAATTACAATTAAGGAGAGATAGGAAATTATTTTCAACGGTGAATATTCAATATGTGAATTGATTTTCTTTGCATCAATGATCAGTTATAAGATTCCGATGGTGGATGTTGACAGAGACCAAGTTCGTCCTTTTGATTGAATTCAAATTAAATTGTTTTTTGCTTTTACTGAAATTGTTTTCTGTTTTTACACAAACCCCCCAGCATTTTTCACATCAAAGAAAATTCGGGTAGACACTCTTCGTGGGATCGACCCTTGCTTACCCTATTTACAGTTCAGTAGTTAGGTTCGGAAGGTTTTAATTCAGGGTGCCTACGACAGCATGCCACATAACAAGACTCTACTATAACAATAATTCTATGTCTTTCTCTAACCATCCAAAATGGGAGAAAACTCCCTCACATAGCCATAAATCCTATCATAGAATAACACTTCTAAAAATGATTTCTCAATATCCTTCAATTCCATCTCAAACTACATTCCTAACCCACATCTCACTTCTCATAATCAAAGTGTATGAACAACCATAAAGCGATAGTTATCTCCATTTGAATCTTAATAACATAGCATATCACATGTATATACATACACACATAATACACACATAATTACAATTAACTCCCTATTCAAGAAAGTTCTCAAATCTCTACTTGGGTTGGGGTTTACTTACCTTGTGATGGAGAGATCTCACTAGCTCTTCCTTTCTCTTAGTTTGCTTGATTTCCTCTACCTTTTAAACAATTACACAATTCAACCAAGAGACCTCAATATTCAAATATACATAAAATCTCACAAAACTTCACATCCAAAGCAAGAATCCTTACCTTAGGATGTCTTAGATTGATCTTCTACCCCAAATCACTCCAAAAGCCCTCTAAAATTCCTTGAACAATTGGAAGAGAAGTTGAGAGAAAGTAAAAAGGAGAGTGGCAGTGGAGAAGAAGAATGAAGGGTTTTGCAATGACTTAATTCCTTTTAATACAATTTATGCACAAGCATTCCCATTTTGCCCTTACTCTTCCTTAGGGAATTCCATATATACCCTTTGATTCATTACAAACACAACCCTATATGAACATATTCTCCAAGCAAAATCCTTACATTTTACTCCCCACTTTTCCTACTAATTAGGGGGTAGAATGGTCAAATTGCCCTTAGGGAAGAAAATATCTAAAACTTAACAACATTTTGATCGGCCCATCGCCACGGTGAAAAAGCTTCTGTCGCTGCGGCGAAACTGTCCAGCAGCTTCCCCGGCTTCAACACCTCTTCGCCGCGGTGAAGATTCTTCTTCGCCCCGGCGAAGCCTGGAACACTAAACTTCTTCTATTTTCAACCAATTTCAAGGCAAGTATTCAACATACCACTCAATCAAAGGCCAATCAAACAAATAGTATTAATAAATCGACTCAAATAAGAACAAAAAGGAGAAACATTAGCTACGTACCTCAAGTGGGGCATTACATTGCTACACCTATAGGAATCAATAATTGCTTCTGGTTCGGCCGAAGTTGCTCTAGTCGGCCTAGATGAGTCATGGATGACACCCATCCTCCAGTACCTAGAGAATGATGAACTCCCCACAAACAAGAATGAGGCATGGCAGCTCAAAGCTAAAGAAACATGGTTCACCATACGTGAAGGCTGCTTACTCAGGAGATAATTTTAGGACCATATCTCAAGTGTATTGCCCCTGAAGAAGCAAGGTACGTGTTCATAGAACTCCTCGAAGGCGAGTACGATAATCACACTAACCGGCGAAGCCTCACCAATGGAAGCATTGACAGTCAACTATACTAGCCCAACATGCACTCCAACTCCGCTAAGTATGCCAAGAAGTGTGACAGTTGCCAATGCTTCGCCAAAATGCCACACCTACCTCTAGAACGACATAGCTCTATCCTCACACCTTGGCTATTCATGAAGTGGGGGATGGACATTGTGGGCAAGCTACCAACCACACTAGGGCCAAAGGGTGTTTATGTTCGCTATCACTGACTACTTCACCAAGTGGATAGAAGCTGAAACCTTCCCTCAAGTCAAGGATCGCGTAGTGAAAAGCTTTGTGTGGAAGAACATGATCTGTGTGTTCGGCCTGCCAAAAGAAATAGTCATCGACAACAGCTCCTAATTTATCAGTTCAAGTTTCCAAGACTTCTGCAGAATGTGGGGGATCAAGTTAAGCTTCTCCACGCCCATGCTATCCCCAAGCAAATGGGCAAGCCAAGTCCTCAAAGAAAGCCATTCTCTAAATATTGAAGAAAAGACTACAAAAGGCAAAGGGAGCTTGGGCAGATGAGCTCCTAGGGGTGCTATGGTCCTATCCCACCACAACACGGTCATCTATAAGAGAAACACCTTTTTCTTGACCTATGGTTTGGAAGTTGTCATTCTAGCAAAAGTGGCAATACCCTTGGTTTAGCTCTAGTGGATGAACGAAGACACCAATTAGCAAAACTCTACCATAATCTTGACATCGTCGATGAACTAAGGGATCAAGCACTTATCCACAATGCATATACCAACAAAAAATGGCTCAACACTATAACAAGAATATCCGAGCCAAAGTCTTCAAAGTTGACGATTGGGTCTTACACCAAGTGTTCTAGAACACAAGAGTATTAGGAGCTGGCAAACTCAACCCCACATGGGAAGGCCCCTACAGAATCACCAAGGTTGTCGGGAAAGGAGCCTATCAACTACAAACACCAGAGAGTAAGAACATCACTAACAATTGGAACACCACCCACCTAAAAGCCTACCATTTCTGAAACTACTCAGCTCGACTCTACCACTAGTAGCACTTAGTGATTCTTTACATTGGGAGACAAGGTGGCCCTGTTCACACCCCCCCACCTGGCCAAGTTTTGTTACACAATTTTACTCCGATTGAGATTATCATTAATCATTCAATTAATAGAAGTATAATTCAGTCATGAAAGATGTTAAGTGTGTTTGATATAAGCGCCCTAAGGGCAATAAAGGACATTCCTTTCACAAAATAATTCAAATAGTCAAAGATCTACAACATTAAATTTCACACATCAAAAGAACAAAATAAATAGAGCCGAGCCCCTATCATAAAAAACCTCAAAGGGCTGAGTTTTATGTGATTTAGTGCCCTCGACACTTACAAACAAAATGTGTGCTCAACACTCACAAAAATCTAAATAATTTTTTGGCTTAAGCATCTTCAGAGACTGTGTTGCTCGGTCCAGTAATGTCCCTAGTTAATTGACTCTCCCATGCAACTACTCCTTCAGTCGGATCCCTCAATCCATCGCCCAACTCCCCCACTCGAGTTTTCGAAGCAATGAACTCGTCTTCGCAACCACTCGACTCAAGCCCGAGCTCCTGCTACACAAGGAAAGCTTTGTATTCCGTGATGTCCTCGTCCAACTCCCATTCACCCTGGTTCACCTCCTTGTATTCCTCCATCAACTTCGAGAGAGTCTTCAAGACCGCTTCAACAAAGACGATCTCCAACCTCTTAATAAGGGAAGCTTTCTTAGTCTCCCACTCTAGTTGAGCCTTCTGCAACTAGCACACAAGCTTCGTATGGATCTTCTTAGACTCTTGTTTTTGCTCTTGTCCGGTATGAAACTGGCTTTCCAACTCGGATTTGGAATCAGCAAGCTCCTTGTTATGCCATTCTAATTATTTGTTCCTCCTCTCTTGTATGGTAACCTGTTAAAGTAGATGCCCTAGAGCCAATCAATTATTGTAAAATTGACTCTTTATAATAATGTTCATTGATCAATAAAAGGCATTTTATACTATATCGCGTAAATCATCATTGTATGTATTAAGAACCCTCTGAGCACATATGGTGGCCCATTCTAGAAACGTTTGTAGCCCTAGTATTATTTTAAAGTAAGGGCACAGATAATACGGTAAGGCTATCATTGTCACGCCCACTTGAGGTACGTAGCCAATGTTTCTCCTTTTTGTTCTTAGTTGAGTCGGTTTATTAGTATTATTTGCTTGATTGGCCTTTGATTGAGTGGTATGTTGAATACTTGCCTTGAAATTGGTTGAAAATAGAAGAAGTTTAGTGTTCCAGGTTTCGCCGAGGCGAAGAAGAATCTTTGCCGCGGTGAAGAGGTGTTGAAGTCGGGGAAGCTGCTAGACAGTTTCGCCGCGGCGACAGAAGCTTTATCGCCACTGGCGACGGGCAGACCAAAATGTTAGTTAAGTTTTAGATATTTTCTTCCCTAAGGGCAATTTGACCATTCTACCCCTAATTAGTCGGAAAAAGTGGGGAGTAAAATGTAAGGATTTTGCTTGGAGAATATGTTAATATGGGGATGTGTTTGTAATGAATCAAAGGGTATAGATGGAATTCCCAAGGAAGAGTAAGGGCAAAATGGGAATGCTTGTGCACAAATTGTATTAAAAGGAATTAAGTCATTGCAAAACCCTTCATTTTTCTTCTCCACCGCCACTCTCCTTTTTACTTCCTCTCAATTTCTCTTCCAATTGTTCAAGGAATTTTCAAAGGGCTTTTGGAGTGATTTGGGGTAGAAGATCAATCTAAAGCATCCTAAGGTAAGGATTCTTGCTTTGGATGTGAAGTTTTGTGAGATTTTATGTATATTTGAATATTGAGGTCTCTTGGTTGAATTGTGTAATTGTTTAAAAGGTAGAGAAAAATCAAGCAAACCAAGAGGAAAGGAAGCTAGTGAGATCTCTCATCACAAGGTAAGTAAACCCCAACCCAAGTAGAGATTTGAGAACTTTCTTGAATAGAGAGTTAATTGCAATTATGTGTGTATGTATATACATGTGATATGCTATGTTATTAAGATTTAAATGGAGATAATTATTGCTTTATGGTTGTTCATACACTTTGATTATGAGAAGTGAGATGTGGGTTGGGAATGTAGTTTGAGATGGAATTGAAGGATATTGAGAAATCCTTTTTAGAAGTGTTATTCTATGACAAGATTTATGGCTATGTGAGGGAGTTTTCTCCCATTTTGGATGGTTAGAGAAAGACATAGAATTATTGTTATAGTAGAGTCTTGTTATGCACTTGAGTTGTTTGATGAAATGCCTAGTAGAGGTTTAAGTATGAGTAGTGAACCTTAATTCTTGCAACATTGCATGTTGGCATTTCATAAGTGCATTAGTGGAGATGAACCATCCATATGCATTATTTGTGCATTGAGAAGTGACTTAAGAAGAGTAGAAAACTTTGTGTATGCACTTGCTTTATGAGTAGAGAACTTTGTGAATGCAACTACTCTACGGGTAGAGAGAATGAGAAGTGTTAGAGTAGAGAAAGTCATTAGAGATGGGTTGATGCTTTGTGATTGTCACCCGATATTTAGTAGAAACGGGTTGATGCTTTGTGATCATCACCAGATATTTAGTAGAAACGGGTTGATGCTTTGGGATCGTCACCCAATATTTAGTGGAAACGGGTTGATGCTTTGTGATCGTCACCCGATATTTAGTGGAAACGGGCTGATGCTTTGTGATCGTCACCCGATATTTAGTGGAAACAAGTTGATGCTTTGTGATCGTCACCCGATATTTAGTAGCAACGGGTTGATGCTTTGTGATCGTCACCCGATAGTCATTAGAAATTGGTTCTTTGTGATCGTCACCCAAAAGTCATGAGAAACGGGTAGGTGTTTTGTAGTCTCCACCTGATAGTTATGAAAACTAGGTAGATGCTTTGTGATCCTCACTCGGTAGTCACTAAGAGCGGGTTGGTGCTGTGTGAACTCCGCCCGACGGTCATGAAGAGTGAGATGGTGTTGTGTGAACGCCATCCGGCCATAACCTCCGGTAAGATGAGGCCATAACGTTAATAGAAAACAATAGAAAGAAAGTGTGAGGAAGGAATTAAGAAAAATAGTTACGGGGATAGACAGATAGAGTTTACTTACTGAGCATTATTTTGTGCTCACCCCGTCATTTTCCTTTGTGGATGAGGGATCTAGGTGATGATACTGATGGAGGGCGTCGGCGAGGAGCAATACTCTACTTGTTTCCCCTGTTTTTGTCTTTTAAATGGCATTTTGTAAAATAATACTCTTTGTGTATAAAAGACTTATTACATATAATAAAAAGAAAATTTTTGGGCCCATTTCCTATTATTATTAAGCAAGCATTTCACTAGGTTACAGCAGTTGTTACATTTTTGGTATCAGAGCAAAGATTTTGGGATTGAACAGTGTACTATTCTCATTGTCGTGACATCCTATAACCAACTGTGTGAGTTAATTCTTTCCTTACAGTAATTGTTTCTTGAGTTGATTGGTGTGATTATTTTGTAGATGAGGCATAGTTACCGAAATCGTGGTAAGGGTGTGGTGAATGAAGGAGAACCTTCTAACCCATCAAAGTCTACGCCCCTTCCCTTAGATGAAGCTAGAATTTGGAGAATTATACAACAACTCATGGCAGAAACCCAAGGGAGAGTTGAAACCCCCTTACAGGTACCACCAGTTGTGAATGTCGAAAGAGGACAACCGTACCTCCCCCAGTATAGAACAGAGTTGAACCGATTTACGGTCTTTCCAGTCAACATCAACCCTCAGAGTTTAAGGGTACTACGAATCCAGTAATAGCAGAGGAGTGGTTTGGGTCCGTAGAAAGAGCCACAGGGTTATTTCCTATGTCAGATCGGCAGAAGATCCGGTATGCGAGTTTCTTGTTTCAGTGTGATGCCCGAATTTGGTGGGAACTAATGGAAGAAACTTATGATGTGGTAACGATGACTTAGGAAGAGTTCAGGCAAGAGTTTGAGGCCGAGCATAGAACAGAGGACCAAGTTCATGAGAAGGTCCAAGAATTTATCAGCTTACAGCAAGGGTCTAGTGCCGTGAAGGAGTACTAAGTGAAATTCAATTCCCTTGCAAGGTTTGCACCTGGAATAGTCAGTACTCCGGCATTGAGAAGGGATAAATTTGTGCACGGGTTAAAACCGGAGATAGCCCAGGATATAATGACAAGTTCTAATCCTCCTCGAAATTATAGTGAGGCTTTGAGGTGGGCAATGAAGGTGGAGAGTTTTGAGAATAAAATTTCCCTAGTAGGATTCTTGACAGGAGGACCAAGTGGGCCACCCTCGCCCCGTAGAGAGAGAAACAAGAAGGTGTAAAAAGTAAAGAAATGAAGAATCAAAAGAAGAAATTTCAGTATAGACAGAACAGAAGAGAGTGGAAGAATAAGTGGTCTCGGACGGAAGGGTTTTCTCTTTGCCCTAAATGTGGGAGGAATCACCCAAGAGAATGTCTGAAGGACCAGAGAGTGTGTTATAGGTGCCGATAGCCAGGGCACATGATGAAAGATTGTAAAGCTCCTCTTCCACCACCCGCACAGAGTTCAGGAGGTACTGTGAATGCCAGAGTGTTTACTGTTGTACAGGGGGAAGCAGAGGCTAGTCTATCAGCCGTTACTGGTCAGTTATTATTTTATTCAGTTCCTTTATATGCTCATATGGGATGATTGGGAGATTAGGTTTGAAACCTATTAGAGTGACTCAACCTATTAAGATAGAGTTACCTGATGGGGTTAGTGTTATGACGCAAGAGATGTTGTTAAGAGAGTCCATGGTGATCCAGGGTAGAGAGTTAATAGTTGATTTACTAGTTTTTGATATGCCCGACTTTGATGTGATTTTGGGCATGGATTTCCTAGGGAGATATGGAGTGGAGATTGACTGTCGGAAAAAGAAAGCGAGATTTAATCTCGATAGTGGAGATAAGTTTAGTTTTGGAGAAGGCTATCAATTAAGCATGCTAATTAGTAGTATGAAAGCTAGGAAAATGTTGAGAAAAGAGTGTTTGGGATTTATTGCCCATGTAGTGTAGAGTAGTGATGTTCCACAGCCAGAGATTCAAAGGGTGCCAGTAGTTTGAGACTTTCTAGATGTGTTTCTAGAAAGTTACCAGGTTTGCCTCCAGAAATGGAGGTAGAATTTAGTATCGAACTAACACCAGGGACAACACTAATATCTAAAGCCCCTTATCGAATGGCCCTAGCTCAGCTTCAAGAATTAAAGAAGCAACTCCAAGAGCTTTTAGATAAAGGCTTTATCCGACCGAGTCATTCCCCTTGGGGAGCCCCAATCTTATTTGTGAAAAAGAAAGATGGGTCACTACGGATGTGTATTGATTATAGGGAGCTGAATAAAGTTACAGTGAAGAATAAGTACCCTCTAACCTGGATAGATGACCTTTTTGATCAGTTGAAAGGAGCGGCAGTGTTCTCCAAAATTGATTTGAGGTCCGGGTATCATCAGGTAAGAGTGGTTGAGCAAGAGGTGGCTAAGACTGCCTTTCGTACAAGATATGGGCATTATGAATTTGTAGTGATGCCTTTTGGCTTGACTAATGCCCCAGCAGTTTTTATGGACTTGATGAACAAGGTATTCCATGAGTATTTGGATCAGTTTATTATTGTTTTCATTGATGACATCCTGATTTATCAACCGGGGAAAGCCAATGTAGTAGCCAATGCCTTGAGTAGAAAAGCCTATTTATTTCGGCTCACCAAGCAGAAAGAGTTAATAGAAGAATTGTCTAAAGAACAGATTGAAGTGGTTCAGGAGGAGTTGCCAATCTAGAGGTACGGTTTACTTTACTAGAGGAAATCAAAGGAAAAGCAAGTAGCTGATGAGTGGTGTCAGGAAACAGTTTAGCAAGTGCTTGAGGGCAAGACATCAGAGTTCTTTGTGAGAGATGGTGTCCTCTATTTCAAGAATCGGTTGTGTATTTCTCCGAATAAGGAGTTGAAACAGAAAATTCTTATGGAGGCTCATGACACACCGTACATTGCTCATCCGAGAGCAACCAAGATGTATTAAGATGTAAAGAAAGGCTATTGGTGGTCAGGTATGAAGAAAGACATTACAGATTTTGTAGATAAATGTCTAACTTGTTAGCAAGTGAAAGCAGAACACCAACGGCCGTCAGGGTTGCTTCAACCATTGAGTATTCCAGAGTGGAAATGGGAGAGTATTTCGATGGATTTTATCACAGGTCTCCCCAGAGTACAGAAAGGGTGTAATGCTATATGGGTGATTGTGGATAGATTAACCAAATCAGCCCATTTCCTTCCAGTAAAGGAGAGTAACCACTACAGATCAGCTGGCTCAGATTTACCTCAAAGAGATAGTCAGATAGAGACTGCAGATTTGTTTCAGCTTTCTGGACAAGTTTACAGAGGAATTTGGGTACCCGTTTAGCATTCAGTACTGCCTATCATCCTCAAACAGATGGCCAAACCGAGAGAACGAATCAAGTGCTCAAGGATATGTTGAGAGCCCGTTGCATGGATTATAGAGTATCCTGGCATGAGATGTTACCCTTAGTGGAATTTGCCTATAACAACAGTTATCAGTCTACAATTAGAATGGTGCCTTACGAGGCTTTATATGGTAGACGATGTAGGTCTCCACTACATTGGGATGAGGTAGGCGAAAAAGATGAATTGACCATCGCTCTTGGGCCAGAGATGACTCAGAGACTGGTTGAAGATGTGAAGTTAATCAGAAATAGAATGAAACAAGCCCAAGATCGACAGAAAAGTTATGCCGACTTGAAAAGGAAAGAGGTGGAATTCCAAGTGGGTGACAAAGTGTTTTTGAAAGTTTCCCCCTACAAGTGGGTAATGCGTTTCGGAAGTAGAGGAAAGTTAGCACCGAGATATATAGGTCCATTTGAGGTATTACAGTGAGTGGGAAAGGTGGCCTACAAGTTGGCTCTACCACCTAGCATGGATAAGGTGCATGGTGTTTTCCATGTCTCGATGCTACGGAAGTATGTAAGTGATCCCTTCCACATCCTGAGTGTAGAGGACATTGAGTTAACAGAGAATCTAGTTTATGAAGAACGTCCAATTCAGATTCTAGATCGAAGGATTAAAGAACTTCGGAACAAGAGTGTTCCGCTAGTAAAGATCCTTTGGAGGAATCACAAAGTGGAAGAGGCCACTTGGGAGGTAGAACGAGGACATGCATAATTGCTTCCCAGAGTTATTTATATGAATTTTCGGGGATGAAATTCTTTTAAGGGGGGAAGAATTGTAACACCCCACTTGAGGCACGTAGCCAATGTTTTTCCTTTTTGTTCTTATTTGAGTCGGTTTATTAGTATTATTTGTTTGATTGGCCTTTGATTGAGTGGTATGTTGAATACTTGCCTTGAAATTGGTTGAAAATAGAAGAAGTTTAGTCTTCCAGGTTTCGCCAGGGCGAAGAAGAATCTTCGCTGCGGCGAAGAGGTGTTGAAGCCGGGAAGCTATTGGACAGTTTCGCCGCGGCGACAGAAGCTTTATCGCCACGGCGACGGGCATACCAAAATGTTGGTTAAGTTTTAGATATTTTCTTCCCTTAAGGGCAATTTGACCATTCTACCCCTAATTAGTCGGAAAAGTGGGGAGTAAAATGTAAGGATTTTGCTTGGAGAATATGTTAATATGGGGATGTGTTTGTAATGAATCAAAAGGGTATAGATGGAATTCCCTAAGGAAGAGTAAGGGCAAAATGGGAATGCTTGTGCACAAATTGTATTAAAAGGAATTAAGTCATTGCAAAACCCTTCATTTTTCTTCTCCACCGCCACTTTCCTTTTTACTTCCTCTCAATTTCTCTTCCAATTGTTCAAGGAATTTTCAAAGGGCTTTTGGAGTGATTTGGGGTAAAAGATCAATCTAAAGCATCCTAAGGTAAGGATTCTTGCTTTGGATGTTAAGTTTTGTGAGATTTTATGTATATTTGAATATTGAGGTCTCTTGGTTGAATTGTGTAATTGTTTAAAAGGTAGAGAAAAATCAAGCAAACCAAGAGAAAGGAAGAGCTAGTGAGATCTCTCCATCACAAGGTAAGTAAACCCCAACCCAAGTAGAGATTTGAGAACTTTCTTGAATAGAGAGTTAATTGCAATTATGTGTGTATGTATATACATGTGATATGCTATGTTATTAAGATTTAAATGGAGATAATTATTGCTTTATGGTTGTTCATACACTTTGATTATGAGAAGTGAGATGTGGGTTGGGAATGTAGTTTGAGATGGAATTGAAGGATATTGAGAAATCCTTTTTAGAAGTGTTATTCTATGACAGGATTTATGGCTATGTGAGGGAGTTTTCTACCATTTTGGATGGTTAGAGAAAGACATAGAATTATTGTTATAGTAGAGTCTTGTTATGCACTTGAGTTGTTTGATGAAATGCCTAGTAGAGGTTTAAGTATGAGTAGTGAACCTTAATTCTTGCAACATTGCATGTTGGCATTTCATAAGTGCATTAGTGGAGATGAACCATCCATATGCATTATTTGTGCATTGAGAAGTGACTTAAGAAGAGTAGAAAACTTTGTGTATGCACTTGCTTTATGAGTAGAGAACTTTGTGAATGCAACTACTCTACGGGTAGAGAGAATGAGAAGTGCTAGAGTAGAGAAAGTCATTAGAGATGGGTTGATGCTTTGTGATTGTCACCCGATATTTAGTAGAAACGGGTTGATGCTTTGTGATCATCACCAGATATTTAGTAGAAACGGGTTGATGCTTTGTGATCGTCACCCGATATTTAGTAGCAACGGATTGATGCTTTGTGATCGTCACCCGATAGTCATTAGAAATGGGTTGATGCTTTGTGATCGTTACCCAAAAGTCATGAGAAATAGGTAGGTGCTTTGTGATCGTAACCCAAAAGTCTTGAGAAATAGGTAGGTGCTTTGTGGTCTCCACCCGATAGTTATGAAAACTGGGTAGATGCTTTGTGATCCTACTCGGTAGTCACTAAGAAGCGGGTTGGTGCTGTGTGAACTCCACTCAACAGTCATGAAGAGTGAGATGGTGGTTGTGTGAATGCCATCCAGTCGTACCTTCGGTAAGATGAGGCCATAACGTTAATAGAAAACAATAGAAAGAAAGTGTGAGGAAGGAATTAAGAAAAATAGTTACGGGGATAGACAGATAGAGAGTTTACTTACTGAGCATTATTTTGTGCTCACCCCGTCTTTTTCCTTTGTGGATGCAGGATCTAGGTGATGATACAGTCGGAGGGGCGTTAGCAAGCAAGGAGCAATAGCTACACTGGTTTCCCCTGTTTTTATCTTTTAAATGGCATTTTGTAAAATAATACTCTTTGTGTATAAAAGACTTATTACATATAATAAAAAGAAAATTTTTGGGCCCATTTCGTATTATTATTAAGCAAGCATTTTTACTAGTTTACAGCAATTATTACAATCATAGTGTTGAACGAACCCTATCGCAGCGAATTGATCTCACTTGTCAAAGTTGTTTGGTGACAACCTAGTGTAACACATGGGTGCTTGCTGTAGGCAAGTTCACTGGAGTGATCCACCAGAGGATTTCATATTGATGGTAACACCAGTGTCTATGGAACAAATCCTCGAACGAATGGTGGTGTATGTGATCCTTAGACTTGAGATCACCAAAGCGTCTTATGCACCAATTGGTGTAGTTTGACACTAACCTAGCGCGGTTCTATTCAAAGCTATCAATATGGTGGTGATTGGCTGCATCAAGAAGTGTATCAAGACTATGGTGGATAGACAAAGGATTCATCACTCCTGGGTACAGGAGAAGTTATCTCACGGCGCAATTCAGTAAATGGACAATGACACTAAAACCGTGGCCACAGTGGGATTGAGTTGTTGCTCTATCCAATTTATAATACAGGTCATTGGTCCAGTAACTGAATACATAATATCGAGAGTAACGAAGGTTTGACACTATTTCTGCACATTACCGATATGATGACGAGCCTATGGGTCACACACATATAAGATAATTTAAGAGCCAAGAAGTAAGAAGGGTGTTTTCGTATTTTTAGGCGAAAGGGTATTTTGGTAATTTCACAGTGCAATTAAATTTTCTGAGGTCGTAGTCTTTATTTAATTTGATATTAAAATTAAATAAGTGAGATTACGTTTGAATATGTGTTCGCATATATTTAAATAAATTGTCATTATTGTTAAATGTTAATATATATATATATATATATATATTGATTTTAATTGAAATTAAAATATCTAATTGGGAATGTTTGGATATAAGGGGTGTTTAGGTTGGAGCCCAAGCCTATTCCATAAGGGAATAGGGCAATTAGACTTGCACTATATAAGTGTAAGTATCTTTTTGAATAAGTAAGAGATTCATTCATTTCATTTTATTGAAAAACAAAACACAATAGCCCCTTGAAAGCACTCCCACGCCAGATTGCTTATTTGCTTTGGAATCAAATTCATTTTAATTTTCTTCTTGGATCTTAAAGGCTAAAGAGGATCTAGCAAATCCCTCTTTGGTTCCTTAAGGTTATCTTCGTGTGGACTTCTATGGTTCGATCCTACAATTGGGCCGGTAGCGAAATACGTTTAGAGACAAGTTGGAGGAGCTTCCAAATGAGCGTATGATTTCTTAACCTCTAAACTAAAATCTGCAGATTTTGTTTAACATATATAAACTGTAATTTTGTACCTAAATCTTGGTTCTATGTAACGATCCGTGTCATTATTAATTTTTGTTTTCCGCTGCGTCCATGGATCATTTACTAATAGTGGTATCAGAGCCTTGGGTACCAGATTTTACAGTTTTGTGGATGGTTGATTACATGTATTTGATTGATAACATGTTGCCTTGGAGAATCTGCACAAAATTTGCCATGAAAGCATGTTTTAAGAAATCAATTAATTGATTAATTTAAATCTATTGATCATCTGCAACTTTGGAATATTTGGTTATGGATTTTTGGTTGAAATCAGTAGTTTAGATTGATTGCAAATCCGTTTGGGGTGTTTTGGTTGCTGGTTGAATTGTTCTGTTGCTACAAATCAGTGCACGCTCGCTGCAGTGTATAACCCATCGCCGCGGCGTGCGTTGTTGGCGTACATGCTGATTGCAAAAATCAGCGCTGCCACGACGATCCTCCTCAAGATGAACGCTGTTTGCAATCAGCGCTCGCTGCGACGATATAACCCATCACTGTGGTGAGCTCACGTGGAGCGTGAAAGCGATGTTGATCAGTGCACGCTGCGGCGATCTAACCCATCGCCACAGC
This sequence comes from Pistacia atlantica, assembly GCA_026229545.1. Classification (NCBI taxonomy): domain Eukaryota; kingdom Viridiplantae; phylum Streptophyta; class Magnoliopsida; order Sapindales; family Anacardiaceae; genus Pistacia; species Pistacia atlantica. The sequence continues at coordinate 17,116,482 of CM047903.1, read as the reverse complement.
GAGCGCACTTCCGAGTTCGTAGGGGCTAGATTGTAAAGTTTCAAAATTTTTGGACCAAATGAGATTTGCAAATTGTCAGGGGGTAATTAATAATTCACCCGCCCAATTTAAATTGATTATTTTTGAATGAATGCCATGTACTCTTTTGTTTATTGCATGGTGCCCGGTACATGAGCCTTAGACCTATGGTGAATGTTTTAAAATATTTGGGAATGTATGATTGTAAGTTTATTAAATAAGGTATGCGTGTCTGCCTTTCTCCTCTTCTCAATGTACATTCTCTTCTCATCTCATTCCCTTCGAATGTAAATCGAGGTTTCTAAATTTGTTAATGTAAAATTAGTTTGAGATTAATTTTATTGTAAATTTAGAATGATGTTTTTGTAATATACTTGAAGACGGGCCAAGGAAGAGACGATCATACTTGAAGACTCAAGATTTTATTTACGGACCCCTAGGTGACCTATCGATTCCTCTAGGCTTGAGGAAATCGGTTTTTAGTTGGGACATGTACCTGCATGTTTTAATATTTTGTTTAGAATGCATGCTAAGGTTGAATGTTTAATAACATGCCAAACAATGTCATTCTATCAAAGATAATAATCTAGTGAGACGTTTGTTATTCCCTCAATTAAAGGATATTAAGTCACATAAGCCTTCCATCACCATGGTTTTAATCAAACCACTATTCGTCAAAACCTTGTTCGCCAAAGCAAAGGGTACACTTTTACTAGTGGGAGGTTAAAATGCATTAGAGTTTTCCTTAATGGTGATGGGTCGACTTAAAATGACGGTTTTGCTTGTTCGCCAAAGCGAAGGTTGATCAATGCGTCATAGACATAGTAGAGAAGTACACATATTATGTGTATGTAGTGGCATGTAGTGTCCACTCTACCGATACTGAGAATCACACTTGAGGACAATGGTTGGAGCCATTGGATTGTGTGATTGGCTTGTTGGCTTTTTCACATTTGAGGTTGATAGTAGGAGCTATTGACTGGTGTGGATTAAGTTTGTTGGCCTACCTAATCAACTCATTTTGGCTTGTTTGCCAAAGCAAAGGTTTGAAATGGGAAGGATAGGATCTTGGTCCACTAGGAAAGTCAACGGGCTTTCCCGAGTTAATAGTGAGGGCTATTGACTTGAGTAAAATGGTGGGACCATCGTTTGATAAAAGACCATATTAAATAATAATGAACTTTATAATGACCTTATCTTTTCTGCAATTGTAAATTCACCAAAATGAGCATTATGAACCTGCGTCGATAATCGAGAAAGAAAACATGTTGGATGGATCCAATTTCTTAGACTGGTATCGTAATCTTCGGATTATACTCAAATCGGAAAAGAAATTGTATATCCTTGAAAAGCCATACTTGGCTGAGCCTGATCCTGATGCCACCCAGAAGTAAATGATACTTATCAAAAGTTCCTTGATGATACTGATGGCGTTCAATGCTTGATGTTAGCATTGATGACACTAGTGCTACAAAAACAGCATGAGAATATGGACACTGCTTCCATTATTCTACACCTCAATGAGCTTTTTGAAGGAAATGCTCGACATGAGAGGTACAAGGTGTCGAAAGCATTGTTTAGGAGTCGTCTGATTGAGGGAGCCCAAGTTGGTCCTCATGTGCTCAAGATGATCGAGCACATAGAGAGACTTGAGACTTTTGGGATTTGAGTTGGATGCAGAATTACAAATGGATTTGATTCTACAATCCTTGCCTGACTCTTATGCACCGTTCATAATGAATTTCAATATGAACATGATGGTGAAAACCCTGTCGAACTTTTGAACATGTTGAGGATAGCAGAGTAGGACTTGAAGAAGTCCAAGCCTATTTTACTGGTTGCTACCATTAAAGGAAAGGGTAACGGTAAGGGTAAGGCAAAGGCCAAACCTAAGCCCAGGCCCAAAGGACAAGTTGCTCTTAGGCCTGAGAGTGGCATAGGGAAAGGCAAAGTAGTCTGCTTCTTTTGTGGCAAGCCTAGCCATTGGAGGAAACACTACAAGGCTTTCCTTGCAAGCAAGAAGAAGTCAGATGCTACGACTTCAAGTATCTTTATGATTGAGATTAACTTCTCTCCCTTAACATCTTGGGTCATTGACACAAGACGTGGGACTCACATTTGTACTGATGTGCAGGGACTAAGGCAGAGTAGAGTGCTGGCAAAGGGACAGGTGGACCTACGAGTTAGAAATGGAGCACATGTGGCTGCATTGGCTGTAGGGACTTACTATTTATGTTTGCCTACGGGCTAGTTGTTGGAACTACATAACTATTATCACGTACCTTCTATTTCTAGAAATATTATTTCAGTATCCGCTTTGGATAATATGGAGTATCATTTTGAGATATCTAATGGATTGATGTCCTTTAGTTTGAATGGTATTCTATTTGGAATTGCAAGGTCATATAATGGATTATATGTTCTTGACTTAAACAATAAAGATATTCTCAATGTTGAAACCAAGAAAGCTAAACATAGAGATCATAACTAGACATACCTCTGGCACTGCAGATTGGGTCATGTAAATAAGACCCGCATTGCAAAACTTCAAAAGGATAGAGTTTTGGACCCTTTTGACTTTCAGTCATTTGAGGTATGCGAGTCATGCCTGTTAGGCAAGATGACCAAGTATCCTATCACAGGATAAGGTGAAAGGGCTACTGAGTTGTTAGGCATCATCCATAGTGATGTATATGGTCCACTAACAGTTGAAGCCAGAGGTGGATATTCATACTTCATCACATTTACTAATGATTTCAGTAGATATGGTTATGTCTACCTTATGAGACATAATTTGAAGCCTTTGATAAATTCAAAGAATTCAGGAATGAAGTACAGAATGTGTTGGGCAAAAGTATTAAAGCTCTTTGGTCGGATCGAGGAGGTGAATACTTAAGCTCAGGGTTTTCTGAATACCTGAAGGAATGTGGGATAGTATCACAACTCACCCCTCTGTATATGCCCCAACATAATGAAGTGTCTGAAATGAGGAATAGGACCTTACTTGACATGGTTAGGTCCATGGTGAGTTTTAGTGATTTACCCGCATCAATTCTGGGATAATGGCCTAGAGACTGCGACTCACGTTTTAAACCGTGTGCCATCAAAGTCTGTAGATAAGACTCCATATGAGCTATGGAGTGGGCGAAAGCCTAGCTTGTCTTATCTAAGGATTTGGGGTTGCGAAGCTTATGTTAAGAAATTGAATTCGAACAAGCTGGGCCCAAAATCCTGTAAATGTATATTTGTAGGGTATCCAAAGGAGACCAAAGGATACTATTTCTACCACCCACAAGAGCGCAAAATTTTTGTTGCTTGTTTTGGTTTCTTCCTAGAAAAGGAATTTTTTCTAAGAAGTACTAGTGGGAGAAAAGTAGAACTTGATGAAGTTCTAGAACCACAAAGTATACTAAATGAAGGACGGGATGATGTGCCATTGAAGGTGGTTGAACATAATAAGGACATTACTCCACAAGCAGTGGATCAAAGTGAACCATCTCAGGTAGCATAAGAGCTACGTAGATCTAGGAGAGTACGCCATGAGCTCAAGAGATACAATTATCTCGTGACTCAACACGGTAATGTACTAGTCTACCAAGGCAATGAACCCAGAACTTATAAAGACGCTATATCGGATCTAGATTCTGTTAAATGACTTGAAGCCATCAAATTTGAGATGGACTCCATGTAGCAGAACCAAGTATGGTCTCTGGTGGAACCACTTGAAGAGGTAAAACCCATAAGGTGTAAATGGGTCTTCAAGAAGAAAACTGATATGGATGACAAGGTGCATACTTATAAGGCATGACTGGTTGCCAAAGGTTTCAAACAAATTCATGGAATTGACTATGAAGAAACCTTTTCGTCAGTTGCCATGATTAAATCCATTCGGATTATGCTTGCAATTGCTGCATATCATGACTATGAGATTTGGCAAATGGATGTCAAAAAGCTTTCCTGAACTAAAACCTTGAGGAGGATGTGTATATGACACAACTCGATGGTTACGTTCTTGATGGGCAAGTTGATAGGGTATGCAAGTTGCAAAGATCCAATATATGGACTCAAGCAAGCTTCAAGGAGCTGGAACATCCGTTTTGATGAAACCGTAAAAGAATTCGATTTTATCAAGAACGAAGATGAGCCCTGTGTTTACAAGAAAGTGAGTGGGAGCGGTGGCATTCCTAGTGTTGTATGTCGATGATACACTTCTGATAAGGAATGACATACCAAACTTGCAGTCGGTAAAGACTTGGTTATCCAAGTGCTTCTCCATGAAGGACTTAGGGGAATCAGCCTACATCCTTGGAATAAAGACCTATCGTGATAGATCGCGTAGGTTGCTTGGCCTAAGTCAGAGTGCATATATTGACAAAGTACTAAAAAGATTCAGTATGGAAGAATCAAAGAAGGATATGTTCTTGGTTTATGAAGGGGAAGATAAGCTCACTGTAAGAGGATACAGTGATGCTAGTTTCCAAATAGACAAAGATGATTATCGATCGCAATCAGGGTTTGTATTTTGTCTCAATGGGGGTGCAGTGAGCTGGAAGAGCTCCAAGCAAAGCACTGTAGTGGACTCTACAATAGAAGCTGAGTATATTGCATTGTCAGATGCGGCTAAGGAGGCAGTCTGGATTAAAAAGTTCGTTAGTGAACTTGGTGTGGTTCCCACGATTGTTGATCCTATAGACATCTATTGTGAAAACAATTGAGCAATTGCTCAAGCCAGGGAACCACAACCTCATCAGAAGTCTGGACAAATATTCAGACGATTCCATCTCATCAGAGAGATAGTTTAGAGGAAAGACGTGCAGATTAGTAAAGTGCATACTGGCGACATTCTCGCAGATCCACTGACAAAGCCTCTGTCGCAGCAGAAGCATGAAAGACACTTGAGATCATTTGGTATTAAATACATGAATGATTGGCTATAGTGCAAGTGGGAGATTGTTAGAGTAGATGCCCTAGAGCCAATCAATTATTGTAGAATTGACTCTTTGTAATAATGTTCATTAATTAATAATAAAAGGCATATTATTCTATATCGTGTAAATCATTATTATTGCAATATGTATTGATATATGTCCTTAAAATGGTAGAACCATGACAAGGGTATCAAGTGTTTAAAATCTTGATAGTGAGAACCCTATAAGCACATATTGTGGTCATTCTAGAAATGTCTGTAGCCCCAGTATTATTCTGAAGTAAGGGCACAGATAAAACGGTAAGGCTATCATAGTGTTGAACGACCTTGTCGAAAGACAGTGACTGATCTCACTTGTCAGGGTTGTTTGGTGACAACCTGGTGCAACACATGGGTGCTTGCTATAGGCAAGTTCACTGGACTGATCCACCAGAGGATTCTATATGGATGGTAACCCTAGTGTCTATGGAACAAATCCTTTAATGAATGGTGGTGCATGTGATCCTTAGACTTGAGATCACCAGAGCGCCTTGTGCACCGATTGGTGTAGTTTGACACTAGTCTAACGAATTCTATTCATAACTATCAATACGATGGTGATTGGCTGCATCAAGAAGTGTATCAAGACCTATGGTGGATAGACAGAGGATTCATCACTCCCGTGTACGGGAGAAGTTATCTCACGGCGCAATTCAGTAAATGGCAATGACACTAAAACTGTGGCCACAGTGGGATTGAGTTGTTGCTCTATCCAGTTTATAATACAAGTCATTGGTCCAATAACTGAATACACAGTAACGAGAGTAACCAAAGGTTGACACTATCTCTATGCCTCGGTCTCATCGAGATAACAGATGATGAAAGGATCGAATTGTATGGTAACCATATTATTGACAGGTAGCTGGTTCACTGAATCTGAATCTATCGGGTGGCCATGATGCCTTGCTAGGGGCCAATCTTGGTCTATGTGTATTGAGACGATTAATTGGTGTTAATCGTGATCCTACACACTAGTGGTATGATGAGGAGCCTATGGGTCACACACATAGAAGATAATTTAAGAACCAGGAGGTAAGAAGAGCGTTTTCGTCTTTTTAGGTGAAAGGGTATTTTGGTAATTTCATAGTGCAATTAAATTTGCTGAGGTCGTAGCCTTTATTTAATTTGTTAGAAAAATTAAATAAGTGAAATTACGTTTAAATATGTGTTCGCATATATTTAAATATATTATCATTATTGTTAAATGTTAATATATATATTAATTGATTTTCATTGAGATATTGATGAACTAAAATAAATATCTAGTTGGGAGTGTTTGGAAACAAGGGGTGTTTGGGTTGGAGCCCAAGCCTATTCCATATGGGAATAGGACAATTAAAATATCACTATAAAAGAAAAGTTTTAATTGAAAAAGTGAGTAGATATTATTCATTCATTCTTTTCATTGAAAAGAAAAACCCACGGCCCTAAAACACTCTCTCCCACACCAATTTTAGTTTTGATTAAAAAATCAAATACTCTTCATTTTCTTCTTTGTTTCTGAAGACTAAAGAGGATCTAGCAAATCCCTCTTTAGTTCCTTGCGATTATCTTTGTGTGGACTACATCGGTTCGATCTTACACTTAGGTCGGTAGCAAAATACGTTCAAAGACAAAGTTGGAGGAGCCTCTAAACGTGCGTATGATTTCTTAAACTCTAAACTAATTTTCTGCAGATTCTTGTTTTGATATAAATTGTAAAATTTGTGCCCTAATCTTGGTTCTATGGAACGATCCATGTTGTTATTATTATTTTTTTCGGCTGCCTCAATGGGCCGTTTTCTAACATAAAGTGGTACCTACCTCTCTCCTTATCGTGCTCCTTCAAATAATATGAGTAGAGTAGAGTAGATCCACAACCCTGAATTCTATACGGAGCCGTGCACATACACATTCGATGGACATGAGCAGTCGCCACACGTTCGGCATCAATTGGCTCGGGGCAATACCGTAGTGGCTCAACAACTCACGCACCAACCGAGGAATGGGAAAACGCATCCCCTCTAGTAAGGTCTGCTCGTAGATACTGATCCAACCCAGCACGAATCAATCCACCCTCTCATGCCTAGTCAACACCTTCATTTCAATGGAAGCAGGTATCTTGTATAAATACCTAACCTTCGTAAACTCCACTGGCTCAATCCAAGACTACAGGCTATCCACCAGCATCCCAACCCCAGGATGGCTCTGCTCGTCCCCGTTACCACCACTGGTTAAGGGAACTTCACCACCACCAACCCGATCCGCATCAACAACATCTTCCCAATCAGATTCACTGCTAGAATCTTCATTATGAGTCATCATTGCTCGGCTCTGTAGCACTGCCGCTCGGCTCTGCAACGCCCTTGCTCGACATATTCCTCACATGAAAGGCAATGTTCACCCCTTGGATGGAGCCGTCTTATCACCTTCTAAGATCACCACCATAGTTGGCACTTCCTCATACTCGTTCCCTCCAAACATCACAATTGACTCAGATATCTTCAACCCCGCAGTCGACTCGATGCTACCCAGTTACGCAGAGCTAAGCCTCGCTAGTTGTTCAGCTCAGACCAATCCAACTCAGCTTTGTCTTCCCCAAAAAAAAAAAAAAAAAAACAAAAAAATCCTTTGCCTTCATCCTTTCCTCCATAGTGAACCCAGAAATCGCTTCACCTTCAGAAACCAGCCTAAAAACTCCACAAAATCACTTTTCTTCAAAAACACAAAACCCAAACTCCAAACAAACCAAAATCCCCCAAAATGAGCCTTCAAACACTTCACTTCTCACTCTTTTGATGCAAAAATAACAAAGAACCAAGAAAAGAAACAAAAAAGCAAGGATTTATCTTGATGAATGGTCGAAAACGAAAAACTCCAAAGTAAAAAATGATGCTTGTACTTTTTCTCTCCTAAAACGAATCCTAATGCAAAAATGGGTTTGAAAAAATGAAGTGACACTGCCTTTAAGGGACTTCATCCTACCAAGCAATAGGTGGCAGAATTCTATTGGTAGCTAGAAGGCGGAAACTTTTCGTTTCTCACCTCTCCAATCTCGCTCATGATCCACACGAAGTAAGACACGTGAGCATCCTCACCACGCCATCCTAGGATCCTTCAATCTTACCAAATCAACATGGCTTGAATGTTCCCAACAAGATGCCTTAATAGAAGGTCAAAGACCCATACCTTCACGCCCTCACCTCTTCAAGAACTCAGCAATCACTTCGATCGGCTTTGCTCAAACCGGCAACCTTCATCTAATTAGCCAACAACATCCAAAATGGAACGGGCTTGTTAGAGTTGGTGCCCTAGAACCAATCAATTATTGTAAAATTGACTCTTTGTAATAATGTTTATTAATCAATAAAAGGCAATTTTCTTCTATATCATGTAAATCATAATTGCATGCATTGATATATGTCTTTAGGATGGTAGAACCATGATGAGGGTATCAAGTGTTTCAAATCTTGATAGTGAGAACCCTATGATCACATATGGTGGCCATTCTGGAAATATTCATAGGCCCCAATATTATTCTAACCAAGGAAACAGATAATACGGTAAGGCTGTCATATTGTTAAATGACCGTGTCAAAAGACAGTGACTGATATCACTTGTCAAGGTTGTTTGCCGACAACCTGGTGCGACACATGGGTGCTTGTTATATGCAAGTTCATTGGACCGACCCACCAGAGGATTCCATATAGATGGTAACCCCAATGTCTATGGAATAAATCCTCTAACGAATGGTGGTGCATATGATCTTTAGACTTGAGATCATCGGAGCACCTTGTGTATCGATTGGTGTAGTTTGACACTAGCCTAATGTAGTTCTATTCAGAGCTATCAATACGGTAGTGATTAGCTGCATTGAGGAGTGTATCAAGACCATGGTGGATTAACAAAGGATTCATCACTCCCGGGTATGGGAGAAGTTATCTCATGGCGCAATTCGGTGAATGACAATGACACTAAAGTTGTGGCCACAGTAGGATTGAGTTGTTGCTCAATACAATTTATTATTCCGGTCATTGGTTCATAACTGAATACAAAGATATCGAGCATTACTGGGGTTGGCACTATTTCAGTACCTCATCCTCGATGAAATAATGCATGATGAAAGGATTTGATTGCACGGTAACCATATCGTTGATAGGTAGCTATTTCACTAAATCTAAATCTATCGTTGATAGTGAGATGATTAATTGGTGTTAATCGCGATGCTACTCACTACTGATATGATAAGGAGCCTATGGGTCACACACTTAGAAGATAATTTAAGAATCGTTTTTATGAAAGGGGTATTTTCGTCTTTTAGGATGAACAGGTATTTTGGTAATCTCATAGTGCAATTAAATTTGTTGAGGTTGTTGTCTGTATTTAATTTTAATATTAAAACTAAAATTAGTGAGTTTATATTTAAATATATGTGTGCATGTATTTAAATGGATTATTATTAATAATTAAATGTTAATATATTATTATATATTAATTGATTTTAATTATATTAATAATTAATTAAAATTAAAAATACCATAAAGGGTGTGTTTGGTTGCAAGGATGGATTAACTTGAGAGTTCATGGCTATTCCTATTGGTATTAGGGCTTTAATTGATTGACACTATATAAGTGAAACTTAATTAAAACATAATAGAACAATTTTTCATTCATTGAATAAAAGAAAAACCCTAGCCACCCTTCTCCCTCTCTCATGTTTTTTCAAAGTGTGTGAATCAAAGAATTTCTTTTTTTTTTTTTTATTAACTTGATTCTTGAAACCTTCTATTTGTTCTAGCAAAATAGTAGTAGGTTCTACGGATTATCTTCTGTGGACGACGTTCATGTGATTCTCTTCTTGAATCGACAAGCGAAACTAAAGTATTGAAGGAGCCTCCAAACGTTGATAAGTTATTCCGAATTCTTGTATGGATTTATTATATTGTTTTTAATGCAGAATTTATAAACATGTAAACATTATAATCTATACCCAGATTTGGGATTAAGCATTCGATCGGATTTTTATTTGTTTTTGAATTTGTGTTTTTCGCTGCGTATACCCGATCACTTGCTAACAAGGCTAAGCTAGTATCAGATGATCGCGCTTAAAGGATCCCGACTAGATGTATCTCGCTCGGTTCGAATGAAGTACTCCTCGCCAAACACTGCGAAACCCCGCCAAACGAGCAAGTACTAATATGCCTTTATTAGAAACTTGACATGAAATGCCTGCGATTTCTTTTTCATTCGGCTCGACCATTGATATCGAGCCGATCTAGATGTGTCCCTAGGACACCTACAATAGTCAAACTCTCCGTCCAGCAGCAATGACCTATCCGTGTCCAGAATGCGAGTAATTGAATCTACTCTCTAAGCTAATACCTTTTAACTTAAAGAGTGAGGGAATGCCTGCGATTTTTTTTTTCATTTGGCTCAGCCATTGATATCGAGCTAATCTAGACATGTCCTTAGGACACCTACAACGGTCAAACTCTCCACCCAGGAGCAATGACCTATCCGTATCCAGAATGCGAGTAATTAAATCTACTATCTAAGCTAAATACTCTTTAACTTAAAGAGTGATGGACAAACTGTATGGGCCAAAAATCATATTAGACCTCGCGAGGTCCAATAGCATCATAAATATATAACAACCCAGGTCTTAGCCCAATCCGATTGAGCCCACACTTAAAATACCTTGTGAACTGTCTACTCTATCCCACAAGTTAAACTAAATTAGGTTCAGCCCATTCGCACATAGCAGTCCATAACACGGATCAGAATCCTAGTCAAATTCCTCTTTTAACAAGATCCCAGATCTCACCCAAAAAGGAAAGCCTGAACTAATAAAGGTAGAAAATCTAATCTCTTTCCGAAAAGAGAACTCACATACTAAGTAGAACTCAGAGTCCTATTAGGATTTAGACCCCTTGGGTTCACTATATAAACAGGAGCTAACCCTCTTATTAGGCATTCAGAAATCACCCCCAATATACAGTATTCATATTCTCAAGTTCTTCACAAACTCTGACTTCCTTACATTACTAAAGCTCTCCCATAGGTGTATCAAGATTGTTAGTGGCTCGCTCCACACGATTCTATCTTCTTAAATTCAATTGTAAATTTTATCTTTTACAGTATGTTATATAAATTACTAAGTTGCCCTCCTTTTTAAATATTAATATAATAATATTTTTATTATTATTTTTTGAATCATTTCTTTTGACCCCCTATATTTGAAATTTCGCTAAAACACCCTAACCATATAAAACTTTAATTTGTAGCAAAATCACCCCTACCCTACCCCAAGCCGCTGTTGGCAACCAGCCACCACCATCGACCGCTGCCGATAGTCGATGGCATGGCATACAATTGGCCGTATATATCCGACCGTGCGCTAGCAAAGCTATTTCCGGCGTAGTTTCATGACTAGATCTATGATGTGTCACGGCCACACATCTAGTGGTGAAACGGCTAGATCTTTGGCCGTGAAACGCCATAAAAAGGGTCAAATCTTGTCGTTTCTGGCCAGATCTCTCTGGTTGTGCACCATTGCTGCAACTGCGCTGACAGTGGTAACCGCTAGTAGTGGTCTTGGGTGGCTGGGGGTATGTTAGGGGTATTTTGTTAACTTTTAAACTTTTTTGTAGTTGGGGTGTTTTAACTAATTTCTCAAATGTTGGGCGGTTGGGTAATTGTTATTTAGTAGACATTTGAGGGCAATTGTGTGCGAAATGGTTTTTAATTAAGGGCAAAATGGGTATAAAAATCAAATTACCCCGACAATGTTTTAATCCTAGGGGTGGGGGAAGGGTATCGGATTACCCCCCACATTACCAATAGTAAACACTATTTGCAATAAAAGATTTCCGTAATATTTTATTACTTGCAAACCAAACATCGGAATCTTGCAAAATAAATGAAGATTACCCCCGTTATCGTATGTGCCCCGATCCAAACGCACTCTTTAAGTTAATGAATATTACTAAATTGCCTCCTGTTGTTTATCTTAACATCCAAAACTTAATAATAGAGGAATTTCCATTGTTTTTGAAACCTCAGAAAAAAATTTTGTTATTTTATCTTACCTTAAAGGGAATTAATGTTTTAGGATCCCACATCAGGATCTCACACTCATCAAGTATGATACTTAAGCCTAAGGGCTATCCCACCTATCAGGTTGGTCTTTTGGGTTGGGTAGTTAGCCTTTGATATGAATTGAGCTGGACATTGGTCCTTTTATGGGCTTGAGTAGAACTTTCTTTGGAAAACTGGCATGCCAAGGGAGGGTGCCCAACTCCTTATAAACCACTTGCCCACCCTTTTTCCTTCCCAAGTCAGTTTTCTAAGGAGAATTCTACCCCAAACCCACAAAAGGACCAATGTCCAACTACCCAACCCAAAAAGCCAGCTGACAGGTGTGAGAACCTCTAGGCTTAAGTACCACACTTGGTGTGTGTAAGATTCCATTGTGGGATCCTAACATAATGTCATTAACTATTTATTGAAATTGGGAATCTGTCAAATAAAAGTATGCAGCATGGAATCAAAATTACAGTTAAAACTTGTACAAGTAAAGGTGTATTAATTTATTAAGTATGCCATATTACAACAAGCATATACGTAAACGATTTCTCTTGAAGCATATTATTTGGAGTACTTTTTATTTTCTTTCATAAAAGTTACAGAGAAAAACTTATAGACCACAGAAACCATAATATATCTTCATCATGGATCCAACTCAGATATGTATGAATATTCTTCCTGCAATCTGGAATTCCATTAATATCATGGTCCCGTCCTGTGAATCGATCTCTGTAGATTTTGTATCAGTGACTTTGAAGAGACAATTGTTCCGAAAACCCCAAGAAAAGAACAAAATGCAATGAGGGTAACGTTAAGTATTATAAAGGGTTTAGAAATTTGAGCCCAACAGATCTTGGTGTAAAAGGCACAAGGTAAAATGACACAAATGCAAAAACTAACAAGAGAGCCAGTAAGGCTAAGGACGTGTTCAAAATATGGCAGTGAAAGAGCGAGGGTTAATATGACTAGAAGTAAAAAAGAACCAACAGTTCCTCTTATGATCATTTTGGTTTTGGAAGAGAATGAAACAGGGAGATGCTGTTCAAGTTGAATAGCAAATGGTGCAAATTCAAGAGCATATTTGGTCATTGGTGTCAACACAGTTGCCCATAAAGCTATTTTAGTGACGATGAGATGGGGTGGCATGCTGAGAGTGATTTGCGAACTCACTCCAGGGCCAAACAATTTCGCACCCATGAACGCTAGAGCTGTATAAAGAAATGTGACTAATGCAAAACTCACGATAGAAACCTGAAAAATTGAAAAAAAAAAAAAAAAAAGGTTAATTATTAGTAATTAAATGAACATTATTTGTGCACAAATTTATAGCTATTCTAATTAATATTTATTTACTATTTATAGAAGTCAGGATTATATTAGATAGTGATTATGTAAATATTGTTATATATACTAAACCATATAATATATAACTATCTTTTAACTTTACACCTACAATCGTTGCATCAATAAAAATGAACAGTTTATAAGAAATATCAAATATTAAAAAAAAATTGGATATATATATCAAATGTTAGGATGGTAAAACAGAAAATAAATTGGATAGAGGAAAAGCCAGCTGGAGTCAACATACGTCTCATGTTTGGGATGTTAAAAAAATTAGACTCAACTATTGCATCAAGTTTTAGAGTATCTAATACGTGTGGGATACTAGTTTACTATGTTTGAGGACAAAACCTATGTAACCAAATAATGAAATTTGGTTAAATGTTTAGGTCACATATATATAAATAAATAAATAGAAGAACATTTATGAATCAAAATATCCTGACACATATTTCCTGAGACACGTAAATTCCAATTCTTGTGTGAAGTCATGTGAAAGAAAAATATGAATGAAAAATAAAGTATGATTGCCGAACCTTGGTAAATTTCGACGGATCCTTCATGGCTTTGTATAAGTCGGGGAAAACAATATGGCCAGCATAACTAAAAATGTAAAGGCCAGAAATGGAAGGAATTTTATCAAGTTGTAGCACTGGAATTTTATGGTTTGCTTTAACACCTCCAAAAATGGCGGTGCATGCCACGGATATAAAAATAAGAAGTGACATGAGAATACCACCGGATGATAGGAAAGATATAGAAGACAAATCTCTGAGCCACAAACTAGGCAGTGCTACCAAAACTGCCATCACGGTAAGTATCTGAGATGTCGATAATTTAGCCCATGACAAGTTTAAGTTTCTCCCAAAAAAGACTTTGATGAAGTTGTCATGAAGAGAAATGGTGTATGACACAAGGGCCATGAAAATTTCTAGGTAGATGAAAGTTGCTGCAATAACTCTTCCTTTTTTTCCGAATGCATTTTGTCCAATATCAACATAGCTTCTTGACTTTGGATTTTTGTCAAGACATTTGCCGAGAAGATGAGAACTATAAGCACATATAACACCAAGTCCAATCAACAAGAATACAGACGCCCACCCACCATTTTCTAAAGCATACGGAGTAGATAACTGCCCAAGACCTGAAATATTAATGCGTGGGACATATATGTAACTAATTTTGAGCTTTATATATGAAGCAAAATGATGAAATAAAAAGAAGGGGTTTATTTAATTCTTTCTACTATAAGATCATTTAGTATTCAACTCATCCACTTTGTTTAGAAAGTATTAAAAATTAAGGGGTTTTTCAAACACCCTCTTACAAAATTATGAACAACCCCTTGATAGAGGTGCTTTTATTACTTTATGAATGAAGTGGTTGGGTTATTACTAAATGATCTCACAAGAGAAAACGATAAACCCTAAAAAGAAGTAGAAATCTTTACCAATGAGCATTCCAATCATATTGAGGACAGCATGAAGAAACGAACTATTAGGCTCGGCATTCTTATTTTCCTCAGCAATACGGATTCCTTTACAAACATCAATATCGCAAACTTGTTGCACAGCCAAGTTCGCACCATGCATCGTCTCACTCGCAACTTGATTGCCATTAGAGAGACAATCTGCTTTAGAGCATCTCAAATTTCCAATGAATTTCCATATGTTTTCGCACATGCTTTTTGGCAAGTTCCAGCAAGCCTGGGGCAATAGAATTATAAGAAGAAAAGGAAACTTGTTGGTATAGCTTGGTAATAAACAAGTGAAAGAGTATGTGTATTTATAGGCAGCATAAGAAAATGGATTGATTAAATTAAAAATTCTCCAATTTCTAAGGAGAGATTCTCCAATTTAATTATTTATATGGCGGAAGCAAAACGAAATACGTAATACTAACTACCATTTGTAAGTATCTTGGTATATGGGCATATGAAAGATGGATAGAACTATTTTATGCACCAAGTAATAAATAGAAACTAATGTCAATTTTATGCACCAACTAAGAGACATATCAAATATTGTCAGGAGAGAGTTGGCAAATGGAACTAGTTGCTTTCATTCCCCGCAAACATTTATTCATATATCAAAACAATATTGCAAGTTTGGAACGAAAGTTGGTACTATTTTCAATAAATCACTGCCTAATTATAATTTTTATTTTTACAGATAAACATACAATTCATGTCCCACTTGAAAATTAATAATCAATTTGGCTAGCTAATTGCATTATTACATGTACTAATTAAAAATAATAATGTTCTTATCTTTCTCTTGTATTATTGTTGTTGGATTTTTAATGTTGTAAGAGGTTTCGCTCAGGAGCCTTCTAAGATTCAACATTATAATAAAATCTTCCTGAGATTTTGGAATAAAACAAAATCCTCCAACCATCAGTGAGTTATTAGTATATTGTTAAAATTTATAAATGATGGGTTAATAAAAAATTACTTAATTGTCTTTCTACCGTTTATTTTAATACCAAAAAATTAATGGTAAGTGAATTTCTATTATTTCTATAATTATTGGGGGATTTTTGTTATTTAATTATATCTGAGGGGGATTATCATTGTTAACCTATGTTGAATTGATAAGTAACGTCCATTTAGGTTAGCCAGAGAAATAGTAGAAGATAATAGTGAAGTTAGGTTGCATCTGGAATATAAGGTTGTGGAGGAAAAGAGGAAAGCTTCAGCTATACGTATTTCCTTTACTCTTATTCCCATGATATGTTATATCTTTCTGGCATCTTTGAGAGAATTTCCATAACTAGTGTTTGGGAGGAAAAGTGATTCCAAATGAATCATATCTTAACATGAAACAACCTACCTCTGTCCCAATAAAAAAAATACTATAGCTAGTGTGTGGAAATTCCATAAGAAAATGATACCAAACGAAACACATGAAATTTGAAGATATATATAGGAAGGTATAGCTAGTGTGCTCAAATATTGGCTATTAGATTTTTTGACTTTATTTATTTTCCCACACATGTAAGCATCTAGCGTAGCTTTAGGCGGCTCACTTATTCTTCTTTAATACATGTGGCTAGCTTTACGTCGGCATGCTATATTCATTTGAAAAATATATTAGTTAGAAATTCATTTTAAATATTAGTTAAAAATTCATTTTAAATAATAGTTATAATAAAAGTTCAATGGCCAAGACATATGGAAGGAATAAGCATCTTCTTCAAAAATCCCATGCATTGATACTGTCCCATTTTTGAACTTGATTATCTTAAGAGGAAAAAGTCAAATGAAATTGATGATGATTGTCATGTTGGAAAATTCCTAAATTTGGGCTGACATTAATTATGTTTTAAATTTGATAAAACGAGGTAAATATATATAGTCCAATGAGATTTCCTGACGGACTTCGCAATAGTTTCTTGAAAGTTTGATACACTTCATATTTAATTGATATAGGTTATTATGATGTAAGTGTGGGCTACAAAATTTGTTGAGCCCGTAATGAGAGGGCCCAATAAATTATTATTAAAAAAGCTAGGTCCCCTTTCTAAATGTACGAATGATTAACGATCCATTCAAAATAACGTCATATTTGCACATTATTGGAAAGAAAGACAAGCCTCTACGATCGACAATCAATCAATTTTTGTATTTAGAATACATTTGTGTACCAAGTTATGGCTCAAACAGGTTTGTCTAACCTCTAATTTATTGTATTCTCTGGGATGTGATTGTAAAGAAACTATATTGAATTTTGTGATTCAATCTTTGAGATTGTATGGATTAATTTGTGATTATATTCATGTTATTAATCTCACCTAGTATCAGAGCCACACATATTAGATTATAGAATCTGAAATTTGAAATTACAATCAAGGTTTGACAATTTTGTGAAATTAGGGTTCATGTGTAAATTAAGGTTCCTTTGCTTTAAGATAATTCCAATTTGGATTTTTTGAATTGAAACCCATTATTGCAAAACTGAGAGTTATAATATTCAATTTTATTGTTTTTCAACCCTAGCTAACCTCTTTCATTGCTGGTAGTGGTGATTCTCTTCTTGCCATGCTCGCAGCACCATTTCTTAACGCGGCATGGCTTCGGTCGCCATGGTGTGAGCACATGGCTCACACAACTGAACCCATAATTGGCTTTAGAGAGATTTTTTCTGACCATCAGAGAAGAGGAATGGCTTATTTTTGGCTACTAGAGTCGTAGAATTGCGATCTGGATTTTCCAGATCGTAGGAATGAAATTGTCATATTTCAATCCTTGGGTGCTAAAGTGTAATTTTATAAATGTTGAAGGAGCTACTATATTATTATCAAAACAAATCAAAATTGGGTTTTCCTAACTCGGAAACCCGACATACATAAAAATGGAGCCCTAGACCTGGCCAAAGTAGGTCAAATCAACCCAGCCAACAAAGCCAACCCAACCTAATCAACATGGTCAAACCGATCAAGTCAAACATGGTTAAACTAGGTCAAACAAGTCAAAGTCTGGTCAAGCAAACCCAAGGTTAAACAGACCTAGACCCGGGTCTACTGACCCGTAGACCCAATTGGATGCTCTAACCAAAGTACACGTGCGCATGGTGGCACGTGAGGAGCCTGTAGAGCTGCTTTTTTTTTTTAGCCATAAATTTTTCATAATTTTTCTAATATTAATTTAGAATTATTGGAGCGATTTCCTAATTTTTGGATTGTGGAAAAATATTAAATAAATTATTTATATATAATGGTTGGTTTATTTAATTTTTTTATGAAGAATATTGCTCGGAAAATTCTAGGAAAAGTTGTGAAAATTATTTCACTATTACTTGAATATTGTGGCATTTTGTACTCTCCCTATACTATATTTTATATCTTATACATTGTCATATGTGGTTAATTATGTACATAGTTGAAGTATAAACCTTGGGGAAAAATTATTGTTCACTAAATTAAAATGCAATAGGATTAACTGAAGACTGTCCGAGATAATTGGGTATTATATCTTATGAGATCTTAATTAATGCAAAGATTAAATTAAGATTGTCCGAAATAATTGGGTATTATATCTCATGAAATCTTAATTATGAAAATTGAAATGCAACAGTTATTAAATTAAGACTGTCAAAGATAAATTAAGCATGTATCTCATGAAATCTTAATTATAGTAATCATTATTTAGTATCATTAGAACAATTTTGTAAGTTGTCGAAATGTTTAATCGCTAAAGTGCCGCATTCATTGAAGCTTGCAAAAATTTTCATTTGATAAATGATACATTCTTTTAGTTTATGGCAATATTACTTAGTATGATGAAAATAATTTTGTAAGCTGTCAGAATATTTAATCGCCAAAGCGTGCATTCATTGAAGCTTGCAAAATTATTCATTTAGTAAATGATATATTCTTCAGTTTTGATGCATATAATTTCCTGTCCAAAGATGGTTATTATTTGTGTCAAAGTTGATGGTGGCATAAGGTAAATTTTTGGAAATACATTGGCCCTAAAAAATTCAATACACTCAAAAGTTTTTGATTTTTTGTTTGACATGTGTTTTCTTATTATGTGGAGGATGCATGAACAATGGCCTAGAAAGTCTATCTGTCCATAGGGGATAGTCTTTTGAATGTCATATGTTCTCATTATAATTTTCATAACCTTATGTATCGGACACTAATAGCATGTCAGTTTCACAGCCTAAAGGGAAGTTAATGGTGATGCACCATGAATCCCTATAAGCAATAGCACATGACCTTTTAAAGCTGTTTTTACTATTGCCTATAATATTACTTTGTTGCATTATATTTTGAATGTCTCTTTTGCTGTAAACAATAATAATGTCACAATTGAGATTTTGATTGGGAGCAATGTTAAGAGATGGAAACATGATATTGAGTTTGCCTTGGGAATGTACAACAAATCATGTTATTGATAAGAAAATTTCATGTTTCAATAATTCCCATGATTTATAATTTATTATTATTATTTTACATATACATGAATAGTTGTATATATGTGTGAGAATATGGTTAAAGTTAATTTATGGGCATGTTATTAAATACATGAATTTCATGTTTGAAGGATTTATGGGTGAGATAAGTGATAATTGCCAAAGCAGTCCATTTATTGACACTCATAAATTTCTTAATCCATTGATCATACTATCAAGATGATCAATGGATTAAGTCGACTGGATGGATATGGGGTGGTCATGCCAGACCGCCTCAAAGTGAATTTGATTCTTTAATCCCTTCTTTTAAGTTATAAACTGTTTATAACTAACTATCTACAATCTCAATAGGATTGAGCGAAACCTCTCTGAATTGCTAAATGAGCTTAAAGAATTTCATAGGCAGAATGTGAAAGGGAAAGGACATGAGGATGTCTTTGCCACCTCCACTAGTAGGGCCAATAAAAGGCCCAAAAAGCAACAAAAGAAAGGTCCAAAAGTTGAACCCAAGAATAAGAGCTTCAAGAAGCCAGAGACGAAGGCAGAGAAGGCCAATGCAAAGGGAAAATATTTCTACTGTGGAGAAGATGGACACTGGAAGAGGAACTGTCCTCAATACCTGAACAATCTGAGGAAAAGCAAAGGAAAAGAAGGTACGAACCAATGTCTTATGATTGAATATGAATTAAGTGTTAATTTAGATAGTCATTCATGGATATTAGATTCAGTAGCAACATCTCATGTTTGTATGTCTTTGCAGGTACTTCAGAATAGTTCTTAGGTGACAAAGGGCAAGATCATTTTGAGGATGGCAAATGGGGCACGAGTTGCAGCCGAGGCCATGGGGGCTTGCCCATTAAGACTACCTTCAGGGCATGTTTTGAATTTATTTATAGTATTGTACTTGGAAAAAGCCACTAGAAACATCATTTCTATTTCTGCTTTGTGTAAAGCAGGTTACTATGTACTGTTTAATGGAAATGAATATTCAATACATTTTGGAAATGTTTTAGTTGGTAAAGCTATGAATACAAATGGTTTGTATGTCTTAGAACTAAATGACTATGCTTCAATAAATACCATTTCTAATAAAAGAACTCGACCTGAATCAAATCCTAAAATTATATGGCATCATAGATTGGGTCATATAGGAGAAAGAAGATTAGTATAGCTTGGAGAAATTGGGATCTTAAACTCATTGGGTTCTGAACCCCATCCAACTTAAGAATTATGTCTCCAAGGAAAGATGACCAAGTCTCCCTTTAAGACTAAAGGAGAGCACGCTAAAGAACTATTAGAACTCATACATACAGATGTGTGTAGACCATTCAATACTTTAGCCAGAGGAGGATTTGAATACTTCATTACCTTTACAGATGATATGTCAAGATATGGGTATTTGTATTTAATAAAATAAAAATCTAAATCCTTTGAAAAATTCAGAGAATTCAAGAATGAAGTAGAAAATCAAACTGGAAAGAGTATTAAAATACAACAATCAGATCGTGGGGGTGAATACTTGAGTACAGAGTTTCAGGAGTTCTTAAAAGAAAATGTGATCATCTCACAATTGACTCCTCCCTATACACCCCAGCTTAATGGAGTGTCTAAAAGGAGAAATCGTACCTTATTAGATATGGTACGATCGATGGTGAGTTTTACATACTTGCCAATGTCTCTATGAGGGTACGCTCTCAAGACCGTTGCGCACATCCTTAATAGGGTCCCGTTTAAAACTGTCCAAAAAACACCGTATGAGATATGGTATGGAAAACTTCCAAGTCTGAATTATATGAAGATTTGGGGTTGTCCAGCTTATGTCAAATTAGTTAATTCTGATAAGTTGGATGTTAAATCTGAGAAGGGTCGGTTCATTGGATATCCTAAAGATAGTTTAGGATACTACTTTTACTTCCCAAGTGATCAAAGAGTTTGGATAAGTAGAAATGCGCGCTTTCTCGAGAACGAGTTCTTGGAGGAAGGTGTGTTGGAAGAAATATTAAACTCAAGGAAGAGTTCGAAGAGCCAAGAACCGAGATTGCTGAAGCTGGAAGTCCACTCAGAGAACCTTAGTATCAGATACTATGGTACCAATGCGAAAGTCTTCTAGAATATCAAAACCTCCAGAAAGATATGGGTTCCTACATGAGCAAGATTTTGAATCTTACTTATGTTAGAGTAGGTGCCCTAGAGCCGATCAATTATTGTAGAATTGACTCTTTGTAATAATGTTCATTGATCAATAAAAGGCATTTTATTCTATATCGCTTAAATCATCATTGTATGTATTGATATATGTCCTTAGAATGATAGAACCATGACGAGGGTATCAAGTGTTTCAAATATTGATAGTGAGAACCCTATGAGCACATATGTGGCCATTCTAGAAACATCCGTAGCCCTAGTATTATTCTAAAGTAAAGGGCACAAATAATACGGTAAAGTTATCATAGTGTTGAACGACCCTGTCGAAAGGCAATGACTGATCTCACTTGTCAAGGTTGTTTGGTGACAACCTAGTGCAACATATGGGTGCTTGTTGTAGGCAAGTTCACTGGACTAACCCACCAGAGGATTCCATATGGACGGTAACCCTAGTGTCTATGGAACAAAACCTCTAATGAATGGATAGTGCATGTGATCCTTAGACTTGAGATCACTAGAGAGCCTTGTGCACCGATTGGTGTAGTTTGACACTAGCCTAACACAATTCTAGTCAGAGCTGTCAATACGATGGTGATTAGCTACATTAAGGAGTGTATCAAGACTATAGTGGATAGACAGAGGATTCATTACTCCTGGGTATGGGAGATGTTATCTCACAACTTAATTCAGTAAATGGCAATGACACTAAAACTATGGCCACAGTGGGATTGAGTTGTTGCTCTATCCAGTTATTATACAAGTCATTGGTCCAGTAACTGAATTCATAATATCGAAAGTAACCGAAGGTTGAAACTATTTCTATGCCTCGGTCTCGTCGAGATAACGGATGATGAAAGGATCGAATTATATGGTAACCATATCGTTGACAGGTAGCTGCTTCGCTGAATCCGAATCTATCGGATGACCATGATGCCTTGCTAGCGGTCAATCTTGGTCTATGTGTAGTGAGACGATTAATTGGTGTTAATCGTGACACTACACACTACCGGTATGATGAGGAACCCTATGGGTCACACACATAGAAGATAATTTAAGAACTAGTTTAGAAGAAGGTTTTTTTTTTTTTTTTTTTGTCTTTTTAGGCGAAAGGGTATTTTGGTAATTTCACAATGCAATTAAATTTGCTGAGGTCGTAGCCTTTATTTAATTTGATATTAAAAGTAAATAAGTGAGATTATGTTTAAATATGTGTTCGCATATATTTAAATAAATTATCATTATTGTTAAATGTTAATATATATATATATATATTATAAATATATATATATATATATTATAAATATATATTAATTGAATTTAATCGAGATAATGATAAATTGAAATTAAGATATATTAAAGGGGATGTCTAGATACAATGGGTGTTTGGGTTGGAGCCCAAGCCCATTCCATGATGGAATAGGGTATAGTGTGCACTACATAAGTCCACACTTTGTGAAATATTAAAATACACTTATTTTTTTCATTCAAAGAGAAAAGTTCCAGCCCCTTTACATTCTCTCACGCCAGATTGCAATTTTTGCTAAAATCAAATACACTTTGATTTCTTCTTGGTTCTTAAAGGCTAAAGAGGATTTAGCAAATCGCTCTTTAGTTCCTTGAGGTTATTTAAGTGTGGACTATACCAGTTCGATCCTACACTTGGATCGGTAGTGAAATACGCTCAGAGATAAGTTGGAGGAGCTTCCAAACGTGCGTATGATTTCTTAAACTCTAAATTGATTTTCTGCAGATTCTTATTTTAATGTATAAACTGTAAATTTGCACCCTGATCTTGGTTCTAAAGAACGATCCGTTGTTGTAAATTATTTTTGTTTTTCCGCTGCGAAACTTAATTGTTTCCTAACAGTGGTATCAGAGCTAGGGTACCAGATTTTATAGTTTTGTGAATGGTTGATTACATGTATTTGATTGATAACATGTTGCCTTTGATGAATCAACACAAAAATCTACCATGAAAGCATGTTTTAAGAAATCAATTAATTGATTAATTTAATTTGTTGATGATCTGCAAGTTTGGAACATTGGGTTATGGATTTTTGTTAAAATCAGTAGCTTAGATTGATTGCAAAATCCGATTGGCGTATTTTGGTGGCTGGTTGAACTGATATATTGCTACAGATCAATGTACGCTCGCCGTGGCGATATAACCCATCGCCATGGCGTGCGTTGTTGGCGTACACACTGATTGCAAAAATCAGAGCTCGCCGCGCGATCATCCTTAGGACAAGCGTTGTTCGCAATCAACGCTCGCCGTGGTGATGTAACCCATCGCCACGGCGAGCACATGTGAAGCATGAGTGCCATGTTGATTAGCACATGCTACACCGATCTAACATATCACTGCAGTGAGTGCCATGTTGATTAGCACATGCTACACCGATCTAATATATCACTGCAGTGAGTGCACTTTGAGTGCGTAGGGGCTAGATTGTAAAGTTTCAAAACTTTTGGACCAAATGTAGATCTATAAATTGTTAGGGGGTAATTAATAATTAAGCCACCCAATTCAAAAATTGATTGTTTTTGAAATGTATGTCATGTACTTGTTTGTATATTGCATGGTGCCCGGTACATGAGCCTTCGACCTATGGTGAATGTTTTAAAATTTTTGGGTATGTATGATTGTAATTTATTAAATAGGGTCTACGTGTCCTGCCTTTCTCCTCTTCTCGATGTACATTCTCTTCTCATCTCATTCCCCTCGAATGTAAATCAAGGTTTCTAAATTTGTTGATGTAAAATTAGTTTGAGATTAATTTTATTGTAAATTTAGTATGATATTTTTGTAATGTACACTAAGACGGACCAAGGAAGAGACGATCATACTTGAAGACTCAAGATTTCATTACAAGAGCCCTAGGTGACCTACCAATTCCTCTAGGCTCAAGGAAATCCGTTTTTAGTTGGGCCATGTACCGGCACGTTTTAATAATTTTGTCTTGAATGCATGCTAAGGTTGAATGTTCAATAACATGTCAAACAATGTCATTCTAACAAAGATAATAATCTAGTGAGACTTTAAATAATAAACCCTCAATAAAAGCATATTAAGTCACGTATACCTTCCATCACCATGGTTTTAATCAAACCACTGTTCGTTGAAACCTTGTTCGCCAAAGCGAAGGGTACACTTCTACTAGTGGGAGGTTAAAATGCATTGTAGTTTTCCTTAATGGTGATGGATCGACTTAAAATGATGGTTTTGCTTGTTCGCCAAAACGAAGGTTGATAAACGCGTCATAGGCAAAGTAGAGAAGTACACATATTATGTGTACGTGGAGACATGTAGTGTCCACTCTACCGATACTGAGAATCACACTTGAGGACAACGGTTAGAGCCATTGGATTGTGTGATTGGCTTGTTGGCTTTTTCATATTTGAGGTTGATGGTAGGAGCTATCAACTGGTGTGGATTAAGTTTGTTGGCCTACCTAATCAACTAATTTTAGCATGTTCGCCAAAGCGAAGGTTTGAAATGGACAGGATGGGATCTCGGTCCACTAGGAAGGTCAACGGGCTTTCTCGAGTTAATAGTGAGGGCTATTGACTTGAGTAAAATAGTGGGAGCTTCGTTTAATAAAAGACCATATTAAATAATAATGAACATGGTAATAACGGTTACTTATTCTACACTTGTAGATTCACTTAAAATTGAGCAAAAATGATCCCAACATCACTGCGACAAATCATCGAACTGGGAGAGAAATGGAATGGTGAAAATTTCGTTGACTAGTATAGAAGTATGAACAATATACTTCAGTCAAGCAATAAATTATACACCATTGAGCAAGCTCTATCACCAGAGCCTGTTGATAGTTTTATCCATGAGACTGGGTATGTATATATGAAGCATACACATGATGCAAAAGCATAAATGACTAGATACATTGTGCTTGCATCAATGGCACCATTACTGCAACAGCAATGCCAGAAAATGGATTTAGCTTCTATTCTTCATTTTCTTCAAAGAAATGAGAAGCATATGGTGTCTCGGTCGTTATTCAGATGTAGGATGGAAGAGGGTACCGAAATTGGCGATCATATACTCAAGTTGACCGAGTATATTAACAAGCTTGAGATTTTGGGATGTGGACTTAATGAAGGTTTAATAATAAACCTAATATTACAGTCTTTGCCAAATTCTTATTCTCAATTTGTCTATGACTTCATTGGGGAAGATAAGAAGAATACCTTTTCTGAGCTTCTGGATTTGTTGAAGGCTACTAAGTCAAGCATGAAAATGTCAGAAACATTGACGTTGGTTGAAGCCAACTCAAGTGAAAAGGAAAGGGCTTAGAAGTCATTAGAAATAAATATTGCAGAAAGGAAAGGCATTTGTCCTCACTGTGGAAATCCCAGCCACTGGAGGAAACATTGCAAGGCCTTCCTAGCAAGAGGGAAGAAGAATGTTACTTCTTCGTCAAGTAAGTTTTTGAGATCAACTTATCCCGTTAACATCTTGGGTTATTAACACAAGATGTGGTTCTCACATTTGATTTATCTGTAGGGACAACGGCAGAGTAGATTGCTAGCCGAGGGAAAGGTGGACCTACCAATTGAAAATGAAGCAAGTCGTGCTGCATTTTGCTGTAGGATCTTATCGTATGATTTTGCCGACGGGCTTGTTTCTTATAACTCGTGGATTATTATGATTTTTCTTCAGTTTCTAGAAATTATATTTCTGTGTCCACTTAAGACAAATGAGAGTATTAGTTTACTAATGGATTATTGTCCTTGAGTGTAAATAATATTCTTTATGGAACTATTTTATAATAATATGTTCTTAAGAAAGACAATAAGGATAATCTCAAAATGACAACTATGCCAACTTTGGCAAGTTGAGCTAAACATACCTAAAGGAATGTGGGATAGTATCACAACTCACCCCTCTGTAAACACCCCAACACAATAGAGTGTCAGAAAGGAGGAATAGGACCTTACTTGACATGGTTAGGTCCATGATGAGTTTTAGTGATCTACCTGCATCATTCCGGGGTTATGCCCTAGAGACTGCAACTCACGTTATGAACCATGTGCTGTCTGTAGATAAGACTCCATATGAACTATGGAGTGGGAGAAAGCCCAAATTGTCTTATCTAAGGATTTGGGGTTGCGAAGCTTATGTTAAGAAATTGATTTCGAACAAGTTGGGCCCAAAATCTTGTAAATGTATATTTGTGGGGTATCTAAAGGAGACCAAAGGATACTATTTCTACCACCGAGAAGAGCGCATAATTTTTGTTGCTCGTTTTAGTGTCTTCCTAGAAAATGAATTTTTTCCAAGTACTAGTGGGAGAAAAGTAGAACTCGATGAAGTTCTAGAACCACAACATATACTAAATGAAGGACGGGATGATGTGCCACAGAAGGTGGTTGAACATCAAGAGGATGTTACTCCATAACTAGTGGATCAAAGTGAACCACCTCAGGTAGCACAAGCGTTACGTAGATCTGGGAGAGTACGCCATGAGCCCAAGAGATACGGTTATCTCGTGACTTAACATGGTGACGTACTTGTCTACCAAGACGATAAACCCAGAACCTACGAAGATGCTATATCGGATCCAAATTCCGTTAAATGGTTTGAAGCCATGAAATCTGAGATAGACTCCTTGTACCAGAACCAAGTATGGTCTCTGGTGGAACCATCTGAAGGGGGTAAAACCCATAGGGTGTAAATGGATCTTCAAGAAGAAGACTCACAAGGATGGCAAGGTGCATACTTATAAGGCACGACTGGTTGCCAAAGGTTTCAAACAAATTCATGGTATTGACTATGAAGAAACCTTTTCGCCGATTGCTATGATTAAATCCATCTGGATTATGCTTGCGATTGTTACATTTCATGACTATGAGATTTGGCAAATGGGTGTCAAAACAGCTTCAATTAAACTTATATGTTGTTATTTTTGGTTTGGTTGGCCCTTGGTTGACTGGATGTATTTGGGTTGGTTGAGTGATTGCCCTGAAATTTGTAAAGACTTGGCGAATTTCTGTTTTTCAGACTTCGTTGGGGCGAAGAAGAAGCTTCGCCGCGGCAATGAAGCCTTGCAACCTACGATGTAAGTTCTGGAATTTTTCGCCGAGGCGAAGGGCATAACAAAAGGTTTATTAAGTTTCTAGAGAATTCTTCCTTTGGAGCACAATGACCATTCTACCCCTAATTAACAGGAAAAGTGGGGAGTGAAATGCAAGGAAATTGCATGAAGAATAGTTTCAATAGGGGTGCATTTGCAAAGAATTCAAAGGGCAAAAGTGGAATTCCTAAGAAAGAGTAAGGGTAAAATGGGAATGAATGAATATATTTTGAGCTAAAAAGGGTGGAAGCTTAGTAAACCCTTCATTCATTCCTTCTTCCACCACCATTCTCTCCCACCATTTCCTCTCAATTCTTCCTTCAATCTTTCAAGGAGTTTTGAGAGTTTTTAGTTGGATCTTGGTAGATGGCATGCTGTCGTAGGCACCCAGAATTAAAACCTTCCGAACCTAACTACTGAACTATAAGTAGGGTCAGCAAGGGTCGATCCCACGAAGAGTGTCTAGCCGAATTTTCTTTGATGTGAAAAAGGCTTGGGGGTTTGTGTAAAAACAGAAAACAATATCAGCAAAAACAAAAACAATTTAATTCAAATTCAATCAAAATGATGAACTTGGTCTCTGTCAACATCCACCATCGGAATCTTACAACTGATCATTGATGCAAAGATAATCAATTCACACATTCAATATTCACCGTTGGAACTAATTTCCTATCTCTCTTTAATTGTAATTAATCAGGAAACAAGCAATCCTAATTAATCTTACCCCTAAACAACCCTAGACAAGTGCTCAAGATTTAATCTAGTGGCAGCCTTAAGAATTAGAGAGATCGATGAAGCTAAACAACACAAACACAAGCGGTTGTATTTAATTTAGTTGAATGTTCTTCGTAAGGTTACTAATTCCTGACGCAGCAAATTATTAACCCTAATTGCTTCACAAGTTGGAGGGATCAAACAATTACGGATTTGATATCAAACTTAGCAGTAGATTTCAACAAATAATACACTAGTAGGTCTCCTAGTAATTAAATGCATCAATCATGAAAATATGCAAAGAATAACATTCAATACTAAAGCATGAATTTAACACTAAAAACAGAAAGATCTCACAGTTTATTTGATTCCGAGGTTTCCATTTCCTTCGACCAAGTTACAAAAGTTCTAGCCGCTCATGGCCATAACAAAAACTCAAGTGAAAGAAAATTCCAGAGAAAAAAAAAGAGAGAGAGGCGTTGTCCTTAAAACCTAATCTGATCTCCCTTTTAAAATCCAATTTTAGAATTCGAATCCCACTCAATCTCCTAAAAGAAATATTCTCCTATCCTAAAATAACATTAATCCTAATTTAATTCTAATTGGAAATAAAATAAAATAGAGTCCTAATAAAATAGGAAAGTGGTGTTTCCAGCTGTAATTTTCGTGCAGCATGTATGTCTTCAAAACGTGCAATAATAGACTGACTTGCATAACAAGTCAGAACGCTCCAGGACGTCGGCAATGCAGGTGCGTCAACTTCAAGCTCGATTACAACCTTCATTCAGCCAGTATCTCTAAAAACTCAAAACATGAAAGTTGTAGATATCTTTCTTAGAGTTCCACAGCATTTTGAATCATCTCAATCGGAGCTCGGATGAGAGAATTATTCCCAGAATACAAAGCAGTGGCGAAACTGTCCGAATTCCCCTAATTAATTCCGTTTTTCAATTAACACCTCCATTTGCTTCCTAAACCAAAATAAAGTAATAATGAGTACAATTAGGAAACAAATACATATAAAAGACTAAACATTAAGGGGGTTAAATATGACATTTTGCATGCCCATCAAATTCCCCCGCACTTAGCTTTTGCACGTCCTCGGGCAAACTAATTCAAACAAACCCTCCACTCAAGTCATATCAGGAACACCATCATCTCAAGTCATCTCAAGAACATCAGCATGATGCATAAGCAACAATATTTAATCCATGCATATTCATACGTAACTTAGGAAGCAGCAAAATAAAATAAAACAGAGTTAATGACATTCATCTCTCTTTATCATCTTCCACAATTACTCTTAATCAGCCAATGCAAACAAGGGAACTAATCACAACCAATTCATGTACAACTCCCCTCTCAACTTTTCTTGTACTGTTTCTGTTTACTACTACAAACTGGGTAGCAAACTAAGGATACAATTTTTTTTTTTTCTGTTTTGAAAAAGAATGAGTGCATTTTATGCTCCATCT